>JASDQU010371560.1:84679-111627 GCA_032191745.1 Picea mariana
GGAGAAGAAGCAGAGGCCTGGCTTCTTGGACTAAAGAAGTATTTCAGAGTCCATGACTTCTCAGAAAACTTGAAGGCCCGAGTAGCCACCTTCAACTTGAATGGAAAGGCTTCCATTTGGTGGGAAGACCTTAAGAATGTAAAAGGGATTCACGAAGAAGATCTGTCTTGTGAAAGGTTTGAGAAATACTTTAGGAAGAAGTATCTGTTAGAAAAATATTTCGACGAAAAGACTAAAGAATTCTATGAACTTAAGCTGGGGAAACTCACCATAGAGGAATATGTTAGCAGATTCCTCGAGTTGTTGAGGTATGTACCCTACATAAAGGCAGAAATGGCAAAGGTGCAATGATTCATCAGTGGACTACCTAAGGAATATCAGAACAAGATTGAATTTGACGAACCAAAGACCCTAGAAGATATTATCCAAAAGGAAATATATTGTTATGAATAGCTTGGGCATCGAATGGAACCTCGCGAAGGTTGGAAGCAGAAGAATAGTCCAGGATTCCAGAAAAAGGGGTTTAAATCCCCAAGATTTAAGGACTATAAAAATAAATCAAGGATGAGCTCCACAGCCTGAAGTGTACACTAGAAGAACTTTCCCTCCTTGAGCGGAAATAAAATTTTTGGATCTGCCCCAGTAAAGACAGATAACCCAAAGAGAGAACCTTTGAAATGTTGGGGTTGCAGAGAAGAACATCTACTGAGAGACTGTCCACACCGACAACATAATAGTCGGAGAATTTACAACATCTAGGAAGCTACCACCATCAATGAAGTGGCCAGAAGTGTGCCACAAATTTATGCAGCCTTGGATAATAACCAAGCTGACCACCAAGCTTCAGTGGTGGAAATAGAAGGTATGATTTCCAACCATCTAGTGTCTATTTTGATTGACCCTGGTTCAAATTTGAGTTATATATCCCCTATGGTTGTTGATAAGTGTAAACTGCAACCACAAAAACCTACCAAGCCATGGTTGGTACAGTTAGCCAGTGGCACCAAAAGAAGGGTAGCAGAGGTCATACCAACCTGCCAATTAATGTTGGGTGAATTCCCCACCCAAGAAACCCTTAACATATTACCCCTGGGATCATATGATCTGTTGATTGGTATGGACTGGCTAGCCGCCCATAAAGCCAGATTGGACTGTTACCATAAAACCTTAGAATGTGTAAGTAAAGAAGGGAAAAGGATAACCCTTCAAGGGATCTAAAAACCTGTCTCGGTGAGACAAATATCATCTTTGCAAATGAGAAAGTATTGCCGAAAAGGATGTCCCCTATTTGCAATACAGGTGTTGAAAATTATTGAAGATGACAAACCAAGCCTTGAAGACCACCCTACCCTGAGAGAATGCATAGATGTGTTTTCGGAAGAGGTACCGGGTCTACCTGCGAGAAGATACATAGAATTCTCGATAGAACTTGCACCGGGAGCGGTGCCAGTGTCTAGGACACCCTACCGGATGAGCACACCTGAGTTAGTTGAACTCAAATTGCAATTAAGAGAAATGATGGATAAGGGCTATATTCGGCCCAGTGTGTCTCCATGGGGATCACCAATCCTATTTGTGAAAAATAAGGACGATACCCTTAGACTGTGTATAGATTATAGACAACTCAATAAGGTAACCATAAAGAACAAGTACCCCTTGCCCAGGATCGATGACCTGTTCGATCAATTGGAGGGTGCGTCTATTTTCTCAAAGATTGACTTGAGGTTGGGATACCATCAAATCCGAATTAAGGGTGAAGACATCCATAAAACTACCTTCCGGATGAGGTATGGTCACTATGAGTTTGTGGTAGTGCCATTTGGGATAACCAATGCCCCTGCCACTTTCATGTGCTTGATGAACAAATTACTCAACAAATTCCTAGACAAATTTGTGCTGGTTTTTATTGACGATATATTAATTTACTCCAAGAATAGAGAAGAGAATGAAGAGCATATTAGGCTTGTGCTGCAAGTGCTAAGAGAACATCATCTCTATGCCAAATTCAACAAATGTGAATTCTTCCAGAAGAAAATACATTACTTAGGCCATGTTCTATCCAAAGAAGGAGTAGCGGTAGACACTGACAAAATCAGGTCTATCATGGAATGGCCTACCCCAAAGGATGTTTCAGATATCAGATCCTTTATGGGATTAGCAGGGTACTATAGGATATTTATAAAAGGATTCTCTAAGATTGGTTGTCCAATCACTGCCCTCCAGAGGAAGGGGAAAAAATTCACATGGACACAAAAATGTGAAGAAAGATTTCAAACCCTGAAACATCTACTGACCCACACATCCGTGTTGAAGATCACTGATCCTGAAGCCGACTTCCTCATGTGCACAGATGCTTGTAAGGAAGGGCTTGGAGGAGTCCTTATGCAAGGAGGAAGTGTGGTCTGCTATGAATCCCAAAAATTGAATGAGCACGAAGTCAACTATGTGACCCATGATCTAGAGCTGTCTGCCATAGTGCATGCCTTGAAAATGTGGAGGAATTACCTCCTGGGAAGAAAATTTGTACTTATGACAGATCACTGTGGATTGCGATATCTGTTTGACCAACCAAAGCTCAATGCTAGACAAGCTAGGTGGATGGCCCTCCTTAGCGAGTTTGATTTCGAAATCAAACACATTAAAGGAAAGGAAAATAGGGTGGCCGATGCCCTTAGCAGAAGTATGAAAACAATTCACCTGGCAGCAGTGAGCACCTGTAAGACGAATGCCAAGGAAAGAGTCAGAAATGCACAAGAAATAGATCCCTTCGTCCAGACCATGACCTCATACCTACAGCAAGAACCCACAGGGATAAAGTATGGAGGCTACCAGAAGATGGAAGGAGGTCTTCTCACTTACCAAAGCAGATTGTATACCCCAGATTGTGACGACTTGAAGAGGTTCATACTGGATGAGCTACATAAAAGACTCTATACTGGTCATCCAGGATACTAGAAGATGATCACGGCCACCAGGAAACACTTCTATTGGCCTGGATTGAAGAAAGACATAGCTGAGTACCTAGCCAAATGCATAGAATGCCAACAGGTAAAAGCAGAACACTGACACCTTGTAGGATTATTACAACCTC
This sequence comes from Picea mariana, assembly GCA_032191745.1. Lineage (NCBI taxonomy): Eukaryota > Viridiplantae > Streptophyta > Pinopsida > Pinales > Pinaceae > Picea > Picea mariana. The sequence goes on from JASDQU010371560.1 coordinate 87,771, forward strand.
TACCAATCCCAGAATGGAAATGGGAAACCATCTCCATGGATTTCATCACCGGATTACCAACCTCGACCAAACAGAATGATGCCATCATGGTAGTGGTGGATAAATTGAGCAAGTCTGCTCACTTTATCCCCGTCAAGTCAACTTGCAAGGCAATAGACATCACTCAGGTATTCATGAAGGAGATATTCAGACTACATGGTATGCCAAAAGAGATCGTGTCTGACAGAGACACGAAATTTACTTCCAACTTTTGGAAGTCAGTGATGGCTGGTTTAGAGACCAAGTTGTTGTTTAGCACTGCCTATCACCCTCAAAACCGACGGACAGACAGAAAGAGTGAACCAAATACTAGAAGACATGTTAAGAATGCATGTAATGCATCAACCTAATAAGTGGGAAGACTACCTGCCACTGGTGGAATTTGCTTACAACAACGACTACCAAGAATCCTAAAGGATGAGTTTGTTTGAAGTCCTCTATGGTAGACCGTGAAACACTCTTGTTTGTTAGAGTAATCCCGTAAACATAATTTCTTTTGGACCCGACATGTTGAAAGAAATGGAACAACAAATGACTCAGATAAAACAAAACCTGAAGGTCGCTCAGAATCGACAGAAAAGTTACGCCAACCAAAAGAGAACTCCAAGAGAGTTCAAGACAGGAGACCATGTATATCTCAGAGTTAGGCCCAAGAAGAGTTCCCTGAAAATGGGAGCTTGTGCCAAGTTGGCACCTTTGTACTGTGGACCCTTTGAGGTTCTAGATAGAGTGGGACCCGTAGCCTACAGGCTATCACTTCCTCCCACAGTAAAAGCACATAATGTTTTCCATGTTTCATTATTGAAGAAATATGTACATGATTCTAATCATATAATTGACTGGTCTGTGATCTAGGTGGAACCAGAGGGAGAATTTCTACCAGAACCTCAATGCATACTTGACAGAAAGAAAACCCCACTCTGGAACCAAACCATTGCACAGGTCAAGGTGCAGTGGAGAAATTTTGGCCCAGATGAGGCTACATGGGAAATGGAGGATGCCATGAAACATGCATATTCAATTTTGTTTACCTCTGTACATACATGTCATGATGATAGATAGAACATCAACGATGATGTTCCTTTAAGGGGGAGGGAATTGTAACACCCTGTTTCCCCTAGTCTGTAAAAAGAATTATGCTGGCCAAGAACTGTGGCAAACTCAAAGATGTGAATGTGTGATTCTGAATGGACCTTAGTATACAAGGTCGAGAAATGTAAATTAACATTATGAATATATATATATATATATATATATGCTGCAGGATTGTTGGGAGGGGGATGTGCTGAAAAGAGACCACGATGGCTGAAGAAAGGTGGTGGAAGGCACCTAGAATGTCGGCGTTAACTTCCACTGAACCAAACCGTAATTGGTCTTCACTGGCCCAGAGAACCAAGAGCGGCTCGCTGGCCCCAAAATGAATTACTCGCCAGGTTGGTAGGTGAAGAGTCTCCTCATGGGTTAATGAGGGATGGGGGTGAACTGCCCATCCATGGAGGCCTCAGACCTGACCACCGCGGGGAAATTCATGCCACACGCAACCTCACTGAAAAGAAAAAGGTAGGTAGAAGGTGTGGAAGGGGGGGAACGTGAGGGGAGATCGCAGGAAAGAGATCGGAAGAACTCTGGAACAAAATACAGAGTGAGCGATAGCAGAGAAGAAGGAGAGTAACCTTCATTCTCGATCACTGAAGAAATGAGGCAGAGAGTCTCAAGCATCATGGTCTAGCTCGGGGTGGCTAGCGGTAAACCAATTTGGAGTTGCTGAGCCTACGGTTGGGTGGAAACGAGCACCCCTCTCAGCAGTTGCATCGCCTGGTGTTTTTCTAATAAGTGTTATATCTTGTATCTTGAATTTAAATATCTTGGAATGTATGCTCATGGTTTGAACACTTATAAATGGCTTCTGTGTAGAAATTTCTGCATGGTGTTTTGATCGGAATGGTGGTTGCATGCTTATGTTGGAATGACCACATTCGGCTTATATATATATATAGATATATATGTGTTTGAACGAATCCAGTTTTTAAGTTTGTTCTCGGGAGGTTGTTTCCCTTAATTGTCTCTTGTGCTGCCCTGGATAGATTTCCTCACAAGGACACCCTTTCGGGAAAGTTCCCTCACTCTATAAAGCTGGGGTAAGTGCCCAGAAAGGATTGCCCTTGCAGAAGCTAATAGCTCAGAGATTTTAAGAGAACCTTCCAGTCGGGTCTTCAAACTTGGTGAAATTTAACCAAGGGCCTAAAGAAGGAATTAATGGCGTAGTTTTAAACCCTGCACGAGAGAGAATGGTATTCTTAGACTTCGATATTTTAGAGTTTTGGCACTCGGGATATCTAGGTGCGAGTCCTTTTGTACTCGTGAGTCCCGAAACCCTGACCCGCGAAATCCCAAAATGACAGTGTGTGGATGAATTAAGGACCTTTCGGTGGTTCAGTACCCAAGATACCCTTCCTCTTGCTAAATGCACGAATGAGATCCTTTCGGAGGATCTAAGGTTCTTTACAACTGTTAAATTGGATGAAGGAATCCAGACGTTAATGCCTCGACCCCTTTTTAACCTTCGTAAGTAGCGAAGAAATCGGGACCGTCGATTCCAAGACCCATGGAAGTACCTGGACCATCCAGCTGTAGAGTACACATGGCGGCCGGTAAGCGTTTTTGCTTTTCGGCACCTGGTAGATCAGAAGGTAAGAACCCTTGTCCTCACGACTCACGAAATCCTGACATATGAAATCCCGAAATGCTAGTGTGTGGGTAACTTATGAGTTTTCAGAGTTTCAGCACCCGGGGTACCTAAGTGCGAGTTCTCCTATAATCGCATGACCCAAAACCCCGATTCACGAAAACCCAAAATGACGACGTGTGGATGAGTTAGGACTTTTCGGTGTTTCAGAACTCAGAATACCCAAAAGAGTATTTCCTTGTACTCGCAAGTCCCGAAGCCACGACTTGTGAAATCCCGAAATGATAATAGTATGGAGAAGTTATAAGATCTTGGAGTTTTGGTACCCGGGATATCTAGAGGCGAGTTCCTTGTACTCGCAAGTCCTAAATCCCCGACCCGCGAAATTCTGACATATGAAATCCCAAAATAGATGCGTAGGTTTAAGAGTTTGTATTTTGAAGTTTTGGCTTCCGAAAGATCTAGGTGCGAGACCTCCTATCTGCACATGTCACGAATCTCCGATCCGCGAAACCCCGAATTTTGGTAGAAGGTATGATGAGTGGGTGTATCAGCTTTTCGGTTCTCGAGAAATCGAAGAAGGTGACTCTTTGTCCTCTTGTATCACGAAGTCCCGATTTGTGAAATGCTGAAATGGCTTAGCACGGATAATCTCGGGTGTTTCGATATTTCGGTACTCGAGATACCTATTGGCAAGTTCTCTTGCACCCGCCAGTCCCGAAAACCCAAAGTGCGAAACCATGAAATAATAATAGTGCAGATGAGATATGGTGTTTCAGTGTTTCGACACCCGGGGTACCTAACGATAAGTTCTCCTATCGTCGCATATCCCGAAAACCCAGTTTGCAAACTCCCGAAATAGATAGAGTGATATATATATATATATATATATATATATATATGTATGTATGTATGTATGNAAGTGCGAAACCATGAAATAATAATAGTGCAGATGAGATATGGTGTTTCAGTGTTTCGACACCCGGGGTACCTAACGATAAGTTCTCCTATCGTCGCATATCCCGAAAACCCAGTTTGCAAACTCCCGAAATAGATAGAGTGATATATATATATATATATATATATATATATATATATATGTATGTATGTATGTATGTATGTATGTATGTATGTATGTATGTATGTATGTATGTATGTAGGTTTTGGAGTTTCGGCTCCCAGGAAACCTAAGTGCAAAACTTCCTGTCGTCGCATAACCCGAAATCCCGGTATGTGAAATCTCGAAGGGTAGAGTACCAGGGCTTAATCCGAGTTGCTATTAATCTCGTTGAGCGACTAGATCCGTTTTGGGTTTCGGCCCTTCGAGGGACAAGAGAGTAACGAGAAATACATGCATCGCGATTTCTCGAATCGCGAAAGCCGACGAGCACCTCTCCGATAAGGCCTGTGGTCATAGCCGCCGATCATATGAGTACGAATAAGGGATGGCAGGGTCTATATCAGGCCTCGTAGGGATTCGAGAATTCTGTTCATCGAAGAAAAGATGAAAAAGGTCAAAAAAATTCCGAATTCTGTAGTGGGTGTGTCACAGGGGAGATCATGGTTGTTTTCCCAACAAATGCTTTCCTTTTCAGTTTTTTCCATTGATCCTATTTTGCATCTTGTTCCTAAGATTATTTAGTTTGTGGACATTTTTTTGTGAAATGACCATATTCGTGACAAGCTTTACATTTGAAAGGGATTTTCTCATAATTGATCTGTTGAACATAAGACCAATTATCCAGAGTCAACTGGATTTCTTCTGGGAGACCTTTTTCCATATCCACTTCCACACAAAATCTGGCACAAGCTTGAAGCCCTTCTCGTGGTTCAACACGTTTGATGTATTTCCCCAGTGAGTTGCCTATGTTTCTTAGGGTTTCATCATTCCAACAGTGTAGAGGGAGGAACGACAACCTTACCCAGCCATGGAATGTTGAAGGGATATCATTTTCTAGGCTGAAGTCTAGGGTCCATTTATTGAGATAAATTCCTCTTTCCCCCATGAAATAAGGTCCGCTTCGAAAAATCAAATCCCTATCTTATTTTTTTTCGAATATAAAGGAGAAGAAACCCTTACCACAAAAGCCCGCAGACAGATGTCCCTGGATCATTTTTTGCCAGTTCAACTCTAGATAGTGATGCATGGCTTTGGGAGAGGGCCACAACCCTGTGAACTTCCCTATCAATCCATTGTTTTCCAGTCTTAGATCTAGCGAGCGAGCCGAAGTAGGGTGCACAACCACCTTAGGGATCTCTTCCTTTTTTTTACGAATCTGAAGGGGGTTGCCTTGTGGACCTTTGCATAGGAGGATATCAAGGCCTGAAAGGCTTGAAGATATGAAGACGAGGATCTTGGGGGGGACACCCCCCGCAAAGGGGGCCATTATCAGCCCATGTGAGGGAACGTGGGGCTGGATCCATGCGAAGCTGAAAACTAGAGACTCTAGGAAACCCTAACAATCATGTGTGTCGATTGGAAGGTCAATAATAAAAAATGATTCAAAAGCACACAATCAGAGGAGTTATTACTAACTCTTCTGATTTGTATTAAGGAAGTTGTTTTCTTATGCTCCATTTTCGCCTTTCCAGGATGATTCCCAAGCGTTTCACTTCTATATATGATTATAAAATTAATTTAGTTTAATTTTATTTAGTCACAAGGTTTATATGAGAATACAAGAGAAAATGGTTAAGATGTTGAATGAGTAGAGTTGGGAGGATGTTAGACTCAACTATCCAGATGCAAGCTTTTCAGCAACATTGAGTCAATTTATTGTTGCATTCAAAAAGGTATGTTGATTTATTACATTCATTTTATTCATTTGTACATTAATTTATTTCATTTTTTTTAGTTATAGATATATAAATATATGTTTGTTTGTTTCATTAAATATGTCAAAGAAGAATATAGTTGGAGTACCTGAAACCTTCAAAAGTTATATTCAAAAAGTTAAGTTTGAAAGAGAAAGAAGGCGACTTCTTCAAAATGTTGAGCCTGATGACACCCTTGATCACTACATTTGGAATGGGCTTGACACTATTCAATATAAAGTGATATTAGGGGATTGTGAAAAAATTGCAAATCTTGTTCCTAAAAAGGAATACTCCCTAGTTATTGTAGATATCCCTCATGGTTATAATATCCAAAACATTGAATATGATACTGAGCCTTATACTTACCAAGCTTTCAATATAGTGGTTATGGGATTTATGGAAGTCACAACATCACCATTTTGGAGATTTTTGTTTTTTCATTCAGAAACACAACAAGGATTAGTACAATCAAGTTTAAAGGGAAAAGAAAAGAGAATGATGCAGCTTTATTGGCAAGATATTCAAATTGTATGTTTAGCGATTAAGATTAGAAATCTATTTTATTAATTCACAAGTTAATTGAATTTGTACTTATTTATATTACATGCAAAAACCTAATATTCATAGCTCCAATAGTGAACCATTTACACGTGATATTGAAAGTATACATCTTGCAAGATGGACAAAAGATGATACTTATGATTCTATTCTTTACAATGTAAAGGATGGAAATAAGCCTAGTAGTTTATTGGTTTACAATGTTGTGGCTAGAAAGCTAACATATGAGGAAAATAATTTCAAAGGAGAGATCGTTAACATTTATTAAAAGCCACAAGAACTAATTAATTATCTTATAGATACATTTTCAAATGAAGGAGATTGGGTTTTGGATTTGTTCTCTGGTTTAGGTAAGATTTATGATATAACATTTATGAAATCATACTTCATTATTTATTATTTTTAATTTATGTTGTTTTATATTATTTACTTTAATTATTTATTTTGTATTTGGTGATTAGGTTCAAAATTAACATGCTTCTTACAAAAAGGAAGGAATTTCATAGCCATTGTAAGTGACGCATTGCAATGCGGTTTTATCCAACAAAGAATTAATGCTATTCGAGCTCTTCCAGATGAAATGCAAGAAATTGGCTTGAGGAAATGAGATTTTAATGACTCAAAGGTGCCAAAAATATCACGGGAACCTCAAGTACCATTAAGAGGTATGCTTCAAAAAGATCACTTTGGAGAACTTGTGGATATCAATAACTCAATGAAAGAGCAACATTAACCAAATGAGCCAAATGAGCCAATGGAAGCACAAAATGATGTCCAAGAAAATGATGATGTGTCTATTGAGAATGATGAATTTGGGATATATGACATTGTCGATTAGTTTTAGAATGCCCTGGAAGACAATGCTGAATTTTGCAAATTTTTGATGAGTTATTATTGTAATGTTTTGACTTTCAGATTTTAAAATAAGAATAAATATGCATCTATTGTTGTTCTATGATGAATATGTTTAATTATTTTCTTTTTATGTGATTTAATATGCTATAGAAAATGACATTAAATATTGTCAAGTTTTTACTGTAAATCTATAAAAATATCATAAAAGTGTTAATTTTTATTAATTTTTTGCATTTTTTTTTGTTCAATTTGGTCCATAAAAACACTTTATGTGACACATTATTTATAGTGGAAAGCTTCCAAAATGTATAGTTTTTTTTGTTATAAATTGCTTTGAAATATATATTTTTTTGCTAAATATTTAAAAATAGTGTTATTTAACTACAATTATTTGCTATGTATTGAAGAAAAAATAAAAAGTGTGTTAAAAATACAATTTTACACTATATTTAAAAACTATGGCACCATGAATTAAATAATGAGACATAATTGTATGAAAAATCTTAATTTAAAAAATGTAAATATATATATGTTTTAGAAAAAAATGAAAATAGTTCAAAAAACAAGCATTTTAGAAACAAAATGTGGATCTGTTATAGATAAGAAGATTTAAAATATCAAAAAACTACCTCAAAATGAAAATGGGTGCTATCGATAGCACCATTTTTCAAAATGTGGTAAAAAATGGGACCCTTGAAAAAACGAGAAATCGAAGAAGTTCTAGTTAAGTTGGTAATATTGTTTTATTAGTTTATTTTATTGCATAGTTAGTTGTTTTAATTTCTTTCCACATAATAATATAGCTAGGGTAACAAAGACTGCACTCTATTCTTCCTCTAAACCTAAAGTTTGGTTTAAGTGATGGTTATCTCTTGATTTGACATGTCAACCTTGTGCAGAAACCCATATGTAGTTTATAAATATTTGAAAGGTTATCCATTGACCATGCTTTTTTCTTGATCTCTAGAGATGGGAACCAAAGGAAAGTGAGGTTTGGATAAAAAAATCTACTACAAGTAAATTATCTTACACACCAAAATAAAAGGATTTACTTAAGTGAATATCACTATTTAGAAGCCTACTCACAAGAAAATAAGAGCTAGTTTGAATTTGGTTAATGACCACCCATTCTTGCATATCTTTGTTTGACACAATCATGTCATGAAGGTCTCATATCAAGCACTAGTTGTTCAAGTTTTGACTCTTCATTTCTATTGATGCGGGAAAAATTCCCTTTGTCAACAACATGGGTTACCCTCAATAAGAAATCCCAATTAGACCTCTCATCGTTTGGAATAGGGATTCCATCTGGATTCTGGCATGACAACCATTTCTTGTTTTGGGTTTTTACCAGTTGCAACCTCGCCCACCAATGAAGGTTTCTAATCTAAAGAATGAAATGCAACTAATCTAAGATGCAAGTGTCCAGATGAAACTAAGGTAACCAAAAAGAAAACATAGAACTAGCCATACTCCTATCCATGAACTGAAAATTAGTTCACAAAGAGCATAAGCAGGAATACAAATAAATAACTGCAAACACATAATAGTCTAGCATTTAAACAATCATTTATAGTCATATGTCCACAAATTTAGACAAATATTCCCCAAAGAACAGAAATAAGAATGGAATCACCATACATGAGAATAGTTTATAATATGAAGTACATCCTTACACAACCCGAGTGCTACGAAAAACGTAAATGAATAGTCCACAATATGTCCAACACGAGAATCAAAGTTCTCCAGAAAATAGCTCGGCCAAACAAGCTTCTCCTCATAAAAAGTTTCAATAATAGTTCTTGAAAGATCAAAGATCCAAAATCCCTTTACTCAGATCCAATCCCCGTATTTATTGATGTTCAACTTGAATGTTGGCCTTTTTCCTCCCCCCCATGACCTTTCATTTACAATTTGTTTTCCTTATCCCCTTTGTAATGATGAGAGCACAATGACATCATAAACATTTATGATTTAATGTATAACATGAAGTTACATATCGAGTTTTTCTTTTAGTGCTGGTGGGCCTCAAATATTTTGGCCATAGTGCACCTCACCCACTTTGATGACTAGTTTAGACATTGGGAAATTATTCTCCTTCCAAGTTTGATATTCAATAATCATGGAATTCAAAATTATTCTTCGTCTATTTGAGTCTGATTCCCTTTTGCTTCTCCTCTACTGCTGTGACAATTGTTGTTGTTGTTTCTACTCCATTATCCTCAGTGGTAGTTCATATTTGTGAGGGTACTATTTCATACTTGTATATTTATTTGATTTGTAGCTACTTTTCCTTCATGGTTTGCTCACCTCATATGCTGCCTATCCAAATTGTTGATTATGATCTTCCTTTAGCATTGGTACCTGGCCCGATTGAAAAAATGAGTGACCATAGAATAATATTGAAATAAATTTTCAAAACCATGCATTCTAACCTATAGAACTGAAACATTACCTAAGTGAGAGTTCATATATGCTTCCCTGAGTTTGGTTCTCGGTTCCTCTACTCTTGGTTTCTCTTGGTTGAAGTATTGTGTTCTTCGGGGATTTTTCCAATGTGCTAGATATTAATCCTAAAAATTATAATCAATTGGTGAGGAATATATGAAATCATATAAATGTGAAGTTGTAGATATTAGAAAGACCTTTCTAGTAGTATAAGGAAAATGTGAAACACGCATGAACGCCAAACGTTGTGACCAAAATAAGAAATATAGTTTTGCAGGGTCCTACTCCTGTGTCGACAAGATGAGCACAAACTCTCCTATGTGTAAACAACAAAATAAAAAAACTCATGTGTCGGAAAGAAAAAAATGAACTCATCTATGTATCGGTAATATGAGCATGAAATCTCTTATGTGTCATTAAGAAAGTCATGAAATCATGTGTCGAAAAGAAAGGAATGAAATCATGTCTCGACAAGATAAGAACAAACTCCCCTATGTATCAACAAGATGAACATGAACTCTCCTATGTGTTGGTAAGAAAAGCATGAACTCTTGTATCAGCAAGAAGAGCACAAACTCTCCTATGTATCAACAATGTTATCCCCATTTTGTGGGATAAATAAGGAGATCATGTCTCGAGGCCCTTAGGTTGCAGATATGGAGTGATGAGAGACTACATGACCAACAATATCCACTTGTGCAGATGGAGACCCTTATCACCACCACCATAGGGGTCAGGATTTTTAGATGGCATCCACCACACCAGTTGGCTTTCGTGAGGCACTGGGCCTTTCTCCATGAGGTACAAGTAAGGTATTATGGTGAGTGTTATTTCAATATTTGAGGCATTTTGAGTATGTTGTATCTTAGATTTCTTTAGATTTTATGACATATGCTTGGACATTGTGCCTTTTTCCTTGTTTCACCTTGGTGGTTGACATTGTGCCCTAGTAAGTGGTCTTATTTGAGAATGGATTTGCTACTAGGGACTCCTTTGAAGATCCATTGTACCATTCCAAACCATACTTACCACTTTCCACCACTTAAACCCCCCCTTTCCTTGTCTCTTGGGACTTTAGAGTGTATTGACCCAAGAAGGGGTTGTCCCTCATTCTATGGGAAGAAGGGGATGAAGGCCCGAAGGGATTGCTATTGGATAAAAAAGATAAAATCCTATGTATAAACCTTGTAGATGATTCTCCCAAGGATCCCCCAAGAAAGAAATGAAATGCTTCTCTATAAGAAAAAGGGGACCCAAAAGAATAAATGATAGAATGCTTAGGGGGTTAGTTGGAGGATAAGAGGTCTCATAACAAGTCGGACTATCATGATCATGGGTATCTAGCAGTATGATATTACCATCATCTGGTCACCAAGCTAGGGTAGTGGCTCTGAGTTGCACAACTGAGAGAAAGAGGGTCTCATCACAAGCCAACCTTCTCATTGTTGCAAGGTACTTGTGAGTGACATTATCATTATCTGGACACCATGCCAGGACCGTGGCCTTAAACTCATTCTTTAAAACATGAAAGAAAAAAATAATGGGAAGAGAATGGGCTTAAAAAGAAAATGCATTGCAAAGGAAGGTTCCACACACCCTCTACAAAGGTGCCCATGAATGAGACACTACAACCCCTTGTATGTCATGAACCCCATGCCTAGTGAGTCTTGATCCTTAACCACTTCATCTACTTCACATGGATTAAAGAGGGATCACTTGGGAAACACTCCTTGACCCGGGGAAAGATCTACCCAATAGGACACCTCGTCAACCCTCCCATATCCAAGCTTGGCAAGTCACATAATGTCTTTGAGCACTTACCTATTTGACCGGGTAATCTTTGATGCACATGTGTAGGTGGCTCATTTATTGATTTGATTTACTCACCATGATATTATGAATTGATATCCTTGGAGGGCATGCTTATTTGTCTTTGTAGGACCTAGTTGGTGGACAGTTTTGGAGGAACAAGCTTAGGTTGGGCTTCCATGGGGCTTGAATATCACAGGTTGGATGCCAAGGGCCCACATGCTGGATGAGATAGACATACCTTTGAAGGTATATAAGACATTATGGATGACATGACATATCCATTACATGCTAAATGTTTTTCCTGGGAGAGGAAAAACAACCTTTGGAGGCTTGACGTCATATAGAAGGGCCAGGGTTTGTTGGTGAAGATGTTGTTGATTGACACATGGATGTTTTTAGGAGAAGAAGACCTTGACCATGTAGAGATGGCCTATATTATTGACATGTGGCCTTTGGAGGCCTAACTATGCATCTCCAACTCCAACGACTTGCTCCTAGTGTCAAAATGTCCCCTAAAGGGGTGACGTCCTCTTGTTTTAGGGTTTTCTTTTGTGTAAAAATGAATTTGAAGATGAATTGTTTATTATTACTTAGTTGCAAGGGGTAAGATAAGGGTTTTGGACCCCTTGTATTATGTTTTATCCTTGCTAATGTGGACAAACTATGTTAATGACACTTTGTATAAATAGAGATCATAAGATCTCATTTTATATCATAATTCTCCTATTGTGAGAAGTATTGGACTGAAATTTTCGCTACCCTTGAGGGTTTTTGCTATCTTGTGCTATGCTATGGTTTATATTTGGTTGTGGAGTTGATGATTATAATGCGCTAGCCTTCAAAGGCTTTTCTTTTTCTATCGTGGTGGTTTATCTTAGCATCTTTTCCTTGAATTGGTAAGAAATCTGCATTGCGTTATCATTTGTGTTTCGTCAAGGTTGATTGTTGCTAGATCTAGGTGGGAAGTATAAGGGCATACACCCCCACCTTATACTCCATCATAATTTTTCTTAAGTATTTATTGTTTACAAGGGTTTCGATAAGGAAGTATAAGGGAATACACCCCTTAGTTTTAAAACCCTATCTAGGTTACTTTCCTTGGGGAATAGGAGCATTTATACCCCCAAGGAGGTAGTAGCCTGATCTGTTTTCTCTTGACCCCATTAACCCATAATCAAAGGAACTAATCATTGCATTGGAGAAATAAAACGTTGCATTTGTAAACATGATCAATTTTTAAAGTTCCCTCACTTAGAAGTTTTTCCTCGAGCCCTAGACTCACTTGCCTCATTAAGGCATCCTCTTTCATCAAGTAAACATTGTTTCTATTAAAAAAATAACCTACATCCCTTAGGGCTGCATAAAATTAACTATTTAACCCTAGATAACTTCTAAACTAACCCTAGGAATTGGATACAACTTTTCCCTAACAAACTACTAACCCTGGTGCACTTTTTGAGCTAGTTAGAAGTGACTTTCATTGGCTGTTTTTTCTGTTATAAAGCTTGGTTTGATACGGCCATACAGATGATAAATATCATTGCAGTAAGCTTTTGTTTCAGCCTTTCCTTTTGTTCTAAAGTATTGCTTTATCATTGTTGAGTTAAGCTAACTTTCACTAGTTTGTCTCTTGCTTATTCAATCACACTTTTAGCACTTATTTTGCAGCCTTTGTTATCTTCTATATGCTGATATATATCATTGAATTTTTATGCAATTAGGGACAACAATCTTAACTTTATTTTCCTACTAACATATTACATGTATCCTTGGTTTTCATTGTGTCTTGGGTAGGTACCTTACTCTCAGCAGGTCACTCAACTCATTTGGAATCCCTTAACCCTTCCCAAGACTCTTTTCAAAGCTCTTTCTACCATTTAGAATTGACCTCTAGGGACATCCATCCATACTTATCATTTTCCATCTCAATCCCCCCTAGGGTCATCGATATTCCCCTCTTGAGGTGACTACCTCACCTCTAAAGTGACAGGAAGGGTTGAGCTTTTCCCAACCTACAACTTGTGCGATAACAGACAAGATAGGCATGAATTCTCCTATGTGTCGAAAAGAAAAACATGAACTCATGTGTCGGAAATATGAGCACTAACTCTCCTATGTATAGGAAATATGAGTATGAACTGTCCTATTTATTCGTAAGATGAGCATGAAATCCCCTATGTATTGACAAGATGAGCACAAACTCTCCTATGTGTCAGCACAAAAAAACAAGAGCTTGAGTTCAAAATTCCATAAATTTCTCATACGATGTTTGATTGAGGAATTGTTTTTTTCAACATGGAGAGTACAAGGAGGAGATTCTAGTGAGACACCTTACAATTTCATTCAATCATTTGAGTAGATTCATGTTTAATGGAGGTCACAATTAACAAGGCTTGTTTGATGGAAAATCCTTGGCGATCGTTCTGGCACTTATGGACCTCAAGTTTCGATTCTGTCAGTGACATTGGAATCATAATCTCGTAAAACATACATCTAGCATGTTTCAAGAGTGAAAAATCCACTTTGACCAATACCCAAAATTGCGAGCAAAGACGTTATTTAATGAAAGTTCAGACCCTGTTCTCGCTACTGCTTTTCCCGAATTCATTTCCGTCAATTCCTATGGAATATGTGTTATATAATCTCTTAAGCCATTCATTAGAATTAAATTCATATGTTAGTGGATGGGACATATTATCTCGTTAAAGAAACCAACTGACGTTTGGAACACTTGACACTAAGTATGTAACAAGAATACAAATTCTTCTTTTAGATGAAATTCAGAGCCAACCTATGCCTTTAACCCACCTAACAATAAACAACACTTTCATGATCAAGGTTAGTGATAAAATCAATAAGGCACAAAATGCGCACACTAGCATGGCATGCATAATGAAAGTTGTTGACAACACACACAAACTTATTCATGACTACAACATGAAGTGTTGGTGCACTTACTTATACTGAGAGGGGGGTGGGGGGTGAATCAATATAGGACTATTTTTCTTTGTCTTACAATATTTATCTATTTCTTACTTCATTAGTCATAATAAGTTAATAAGTAATGCACATAAAAACATATAATTCACAGTACACAAATATTTAACATGGAAACCCAAATGGGAGAAAATAAAAAAATGTTTACTTAATAAAATATTTGTAGGCACCAACATACTATTACAATTCTTGTAGGAGCCAACCTGTTGGATACATCAATATCCTTCACTGAGAACCAACTCAATAATGTTTGAAGGAATCAACCTGCAGGAGAGACCAGTCTCCTTGACTGAGCACCAACTCAACAATAATGTTTGTAGGCACCGACGTAAAAGAGACACCAATCCCCTTAGTTGAGCACCAAATCAACACTTCCTGTAGATACCAACTTTACTAGAAACATCGATGTCTTCAATATGTCAATAATATAAAATTATATCTTCCATTCAAGCCTTCATCTACACCAGTCTACTATTCTGTATCTATTGTTACAATTCACAAGCTTGCATAGTTTCATAAATTCCTTTGTCCTTACACATCCTAACATCCCTTACATTATATTCCTTTCATTCTCTAGCATCTTTGGACCTCAGAGCCTTAGATATTTTCTTCACACAATCCACTTGCTTCACACCTCTCACTCTTCCATATTCTTTTTCATACTCTACACATCCTTGAACTAGATTCGAGCATTGTTATTTATACAAAACGTACACTCAAAGGTTTGTCTGCATATACAAAAAAGGTTTACATAGGGTCAGCTCTAGATTCCTTTGAATCTTGTTGAATCATTATACACAAATATTCTTCAAACCTGATCTTGAATTTCCTTCCATCGCATGCCATCTGCTCTCTGGACAGAGCATGAACCATGATGCTCATTAGTTGTTGGATCTCATTAAGATTCAATCTCCATCGTTGATTTATTTCATTGTCCACCAAAACACACAATACTCCCTCAACACTTAGCAACCATCCAATCTATCCTTGATTTGATCTCAACCGTCGATTTACTTAACTGTCCTTAAGATCACACCATGCAACCACTACGCACAACAAGCATCTGATCTGGACCTCATATTGATCTCGACCATTGATCTTTCTTGATGGATTAACCATGGGTATAAGACATATCTCTTCTTTTTTCAAACTTCCATAAACTCCAAATTACATCCTCAAGTTCCATCGCACTCATTTTCACCTATACTTAGATGCATTTCCAATTATTTCTCTACAGGTCTAAGGAATATTTTTTCATAGTTCCGCGACCTCTAGAATGCAACTTCAAATTTCGTTGCACTCAATTTGCAACCATAATGAGAAACTTTTCTATGTATTTCATCATGGGTCTACGATACATTATGAGCCGTCGGATCTCTCACCCTCTGGGTCGTCCGCTCACCCCTTGGGTACTTAGTCATTTCTTTGAATTCTCTTGGTATTTAGTCATTCTTGATACTTCGCCAATTTTTGAGATTTCACTGAAGGTCGCGTGGGTCTACAACATTTCCATGATTTTATATTTGTGATCTCATCTAGATGACTGATTCTTGACACTTAGTCATTTTTCAAACTCTCATTGCAAGTCCATGGGTCCGCTGGTTCACACTCATTTCTTCACATAATCCCGATTCTTCATCGTGCTCACTATCTCCACAATGTCTTGGTACTTAGTCATTTTTCAATATCTCTTGTGCTTATGTTGCATAAAAGGTGGCTTATGTGTGAACATCTTCTTCATGTACACTAGATGACATGGAATTCCTCTGATGTGGCATTCATCTGATTGGACACGTGGCATTGATGAGGTTTCTATCATGGCACTGATGTGGCTGAGCTGGTCCACCAAGTATCAAGCCCAAATATTTTATATTAACCATTGATCTTAGAAGATGAATGGTCGGGATTTATCCAGTTCTGGGTCCATAGTTCTCTATGCAAAAAGTTAACATATTTTGCATGGTTCCATGACTCTTCCACTGACATTCAAATTACATAAAAGAGATTTTTCAATATAAACCTTTCAAAATCGTGTTTCCTTGTGAAAGTGAGATATATCGTTATCACCATTTATCTGGTTTGGTTAACCTGGGCCTTTCTTACAAGGTTTGTTGTTGCTCAACCCTTACACGGGGTTGTCTTTGTTCAACTTCAAATTTCACCATACTTGAGCAACCTGAATTATCTGGGGTTGATTGCTCGCAATCGTTCTGTCTTCATATATAATATCATTACCGCACAAAACATTCTCTTCTTCTTCTGTCTRGTTTGTTCAATATATTTGCAGTCTCCCCCTATCTTTGGTATAAATGACATTCATGAATGTTATAGTTTTTTATACCTTTGACATCAATGACAACACAATTTCCAACAAAATCCCCTTTTTTCATTAATGGAAACATGTCTCTCTTTCTGCAAATACCACTCTTTTTTTGTATTCTCCCCCTTTGACATCAATGGAAAAGGGTTTCTCCCCCCCTTACAATGTACTCCTTATTATCTGTTCTGCACCCAATACCTTTCTTCTCATTTTTTTTGCAGCTCCCCCTGAGCTTGTACTCCTCTTGGAGTACTTTAGTGACTGGATGGCATAGATACCACCCCCAATTTCTATCCGAGATACTCAAATACCTCTCTAGGAAGAGGTTTTGTAAATATATCAACAACCTGTTTCTTTGTGCCAATATATTCCATCTTGACATTTTTTTATATGACTTTCTCTCTTAAGAAATGATACTTGATTGGAATGAACTTTGTCTTCAAATGCATGAAAATATTCTTGGAGATATTTATTATACTAGTATTGTAATACAATATTGATATTATCTGATTATACTCTACCTGAATGTCCTTCAACGTTTGTTTCATCCAAAGGACTTGTGTACAACATGTTGTTTCTGCAATGTACTCTACTTCTTCCGTGGATAGAGAAATTGATGATTTCTTATTGCCAAACCAAGAAACTAGATTGTTTCCTAGAAAAAATGCTCCACCATTGGTGTTTTTTCTATCATCCACACTACCTGCTCAATCTGCATCTGTGTAAGCTATCAGAGTAAAGTATTTTCTTGTGGGATGCCATAAACCAAAGTCCAACATCCCTTTCATATACCTGAATATTTTTTTTATTTCCTGCACATGTGTTTCCTTTGGTGCGGCTTGAAACCTTCCAACTAACCCTACTACCTATGTTATATATGGCCTTGAAGTAGTCACATATAATAGGTTTCCTATAATTGACCTGTATAGAGTTTGTTTAGCTTCATTTGATTCATCATCTTTGCTTAGTTTACAACCAGTAACCATGGGTGTGCTGCTAGGTTTGTAGTATTCCATTTCAAACTTATTTAGTATCTCCTTGATGTATTTGGTTTGAGAAATAAATATGTCTTTGCTGGTTTGAGAAATTTGCAATCCTAGAAATGAGGATAGTTCTCCAAGCATGGACATCTCAAATTATTTTTTCATATCTTCTACAAAATTTTCACTCATTCTATCATAATTACTTTCAAAAATGATATCATCCACATAAACTACAATGATTAACATCTCTGCACTGTCTATTTTGATGTAAAGATTACTATCTATTGTTCCTCTTTTGAAACCTTGTTGCTGCAAGTACGTGTCAAGTCTTGAATACCATGCTTTGGGAGCTTGCTTTAATCCGCAAAGTGTTTTCTTCAATATGAAAATATAATCTCCATTTTCTGACAATAAGAATCCTTCAGGTTGTTCAATGTACATTTCTTCCTCTAAATCTCCATTTAGGAAGGCTGACTTGACATCCATCTGGTACACCTTAAAATTCTTGAATCTTGCAAATGCAAAAAACATTCTAATGGATTCTAGTCTTGCAATAGGTGCAAAGGTTTCTTCAAAGTCAATACCTTCTACTTGAGCATACCCTTTACAAACCAATATTGATTTATTTCTTACTATGTTTCCATCTTCATTCAACTTATTATGAATACCCACTTTGTACCAATCACATTTTTATTTTTGGGTCTTGGGACAAGTTCCCATGTTTTATTTTTCTCAATCTCGTTTAACTCTTATTCCATAGAATTTATCTAATGTTGATCATTATTGGCTTCTGCAAAGAATTTAGGCTCTATTTTGGACAGTAAAGAGAGATTTATCTATTAAGAATTGCCTGCCAGTTTTCTCCTAGTATGAGTCTGAGCATTTTTATCACCAAGAATTAAGTGCTTTGGATGAATTTTCTACACATAGCTTGATGGTGTTTGCGTATCTTGGTGTGTTTCTTCTTCTTATTCTTCTTCATATTCTTCTTCTTCTTCTTTGCTGTAATCCATTTCTTCTGCTTCTAGTTTATTCTTGTGTGGTAGTTCTTCATCTATTTTGACATTAATTCTTTCAACAATCTTTTGTAGTCTTTTTTTGTAACATCTATAGGCTTTGCTTATTGATGGATATCCAAGAAAAATTCCTTCATCTTCTCTTGATTCAAACTTTCCTAGATCCTCATCATCTCATTTGATGTAACACTTGCTTCCAAAGATTCTAAAATGTTTGACATATGTTGGTCGACCTTTCCATAGTTCATAGGGTGTCTTGTCACCATTGAATATGATTTTCCCTTTGTTTAGAATGTAGATAGTACTGTAAACTAATTCTCTCCAAAATCCATCTCACAGTTTTTCTTCATTTAACATTGTCCTAGTGATTTCTTGTACATGTTTTTTTTTCCTTTCAACTACTCCTTTTTGTTCAGGATTTCTTGCATTTGGATACTATCTTTTTATTCCATGGGTTTCACAGAATTCTTCAAATTCATTGGATGTGAAATTTCCTCCATTATCTAACATTAAGAATTTTATTTTTAGATTCATCTCATTCTCAACTAAAGTTTTGAATGCTTTGAACTTTTCAAATGCCTCAGATTATTTTTGAGAAAGGCAACCCAAGTCATTCTTGTATAATCATCAATGAGAAACATAAAATAGTTTTCTCCTTGCATGGTTTTTGTCTTTGTTGGTCCACAGATATATGTATGCACAAGTTCCAATGGCTTGGATGTTGCATATTCCTTTGTCTTGAATCTCACCCTTGATTATTTTTCATGCTGAAACTGCTTACAAACAATGCTTGAGGGTTTTGCGATATTTGGCATATGTATTACTGCTTATTTGGTATTGATTTTTACCAAGTTGTTAAAGTTCATATAACCCATTCTTTTATGCCACAACCAAATTTCATCTATCTTACCCATGAAGCATTTTTCTCCATTAATGTCATTAAGAATGTATACATTGTTTGGGGTCTTGATTGCTTTTGAAACCAACTTTCCTGAATTATATTTTTCGATCTCACATTATTGGGAGTCAAAAGTAAGAGTATGTCCTTGGTCACACATATGTCTTACACTAAGAAGATTATGTTTCAAGTTTTCAACACACACAACCTTTTGAACATTATCTCTTCCATTGTTAAGACTGAGAGTGCCTTTTCCAACTATCTTTAACCTCCCTTTGTCTCCAAAGGTAACACTGCCTTCATTCTTCTTTAGGGTGATAAACTTTGTTTTGTCTCTTTTCATGTGACTGGATCACCCACTGTCAATGACTCACTTATCCTTATTCTTTTGTGCATGAAGTGAATCTTTAACAAACATGGATTTTTCTTTATTTTGTTCACTTTGTTCCCAATTTCTTTCCATGATTGTCAAGGCTTCCTCTTTTTTATCTTTTCTGAAATCACTTTTGCAAATTTTTTTTCTATGCCCAAAATTATTGTAGTTATAACATATGAAGTTATAGTTCAGAAAAGGGGAAAATGAATTGTAATTTCTCCTTGAGAATCCATGGGTATATCTCTTGGTGTTCCTTATATAACCATCTCTTACATTTTTTCTACAATCTATTTCTTTCTGACCAAAACCATTTCAAGAGTAACAATAGCCAAAGAAAGAATTTTGGTACCTGATTGTGTGATTCCATATTGATGGGAGAGTATTCCCGATTCCATCCTTGTGAGGAATATTTTTCTTCTGTGGAACATACTAATCTTCCTCCATCTTGATTGGAGAGTCTTCCTCATTTTTTCCTTGTGAGGAAGATTTGTCTTCTGTGGAACATACTGATCTTCCTTCCTGTTGTCTTAAACCTTGATAGAATTCTTGATTATATCAACATAACTCTTGGTCCTTTCTTCACTTGACTGTTTTGAAGAGGTTCATGCTTCTTCATTGCCAACCTCCTTCTTTTCACTATACCCAAGACCAGTCCTATCAAATGGTGATCTTTTATGATTTAGGATTTCATTCAAGGTTGTAGAGATCTTTTCGAATTTGGGGTTGGTATGTGATTTTTCCAACTCCTTTCTTAGATAGAATATTTCACATTCTAGATTGTTGCAACTATCTTCTTTTTCTTTTAGCTAGGATATTACGACTTCTTCAATTTTCTTTGCCTCTTCTACTTGTGCTTTTAAATTGATGATGATTTTTTCAATTTCCACAAATATTTATTTTAAACCAAACATTTCTTTTTTGTACTTCTTCAGTTACTCCTTTAGTAGCCCTTTCTTGTTTCTTAGTTTCTCTATTTCATTTAGAGCAGATATGAGCGCTCCTTCAAGATTTACTTCTGCATCAATCTCAAAGTCTTATTCTTCTGTTAGGTCTGCATTTCCATTTTCTAAGTCATTAGTCTGTGTTTGTACACCCATAGAGAGATTTTCTACTATTTCATTGTCACTATCACCAGATGAGTGTTATCTTCATTTGTATACAGATTCTTCTTTTTTCTATAGAACTTTTTCTTCTTTTCAGTCTTACCCTTCTTGTACCTTTTGAAACTAGAATATTCTTTCACATTTCTATCTCCATTATTTGCATAATAACATTTAGAAGCAAAGTTTCCTACTTCTCCAAAGTTAAAGCATTTGAAGGGAAGCTTACCTTTGTATTTTCATATCCCCCTCTTGAGCTTTCTGACAAAGTTAGCTTCTTTCTCATCTAGTTCGTTGTCTAAGCCATCACATGTTTTGTATTATTCTGTCTTTGTCTTCTTTGATACTTTGAAAGATGCTTCCTTACTAGTTGGTTTTTCTTGCTTATCATTTTCTATTATCATTTCATATGTAGTGAGAATTCCATGTAATTCATTCATTTTCAAATTGTCTAAGTCCTTCATTTCTTTAATGGAAGATATCTTGGGGTTGAATGTTGAGGGAAGTGACATGAGAACCTTTTTCACAATAATGGTTTCTTTAACCTCTTCACCCAATCCTCTGATGGTGCTGACAATCTTATCTACTCAAAGAAAGTATTATGCAATACTCTCTTCCTCTTTCATCATAAGGGTATCAAATTTTCCTCTATGGGTTTGTAATTTTTCCTTTTTGACTTTGTCATCTCCTTCATATATTTTATGTAGCTTGTCCCACATCTCTTTTTCTGAAGTACAATGCATGACTTTGAAAAAATATGATTTTTCCAGACCACATTGGATTGTACTCATGGCCTTAGAATCACAGTAACTGAGTTTCTTTTCAGTTGGATCTATTGGTGGAATTTTCGGATCTTTGTAACCATTCTCAACTATAATCCATATGTCATATCCAAGTGCCTTCAAATAAGTTTTCATTCTTATATTCCATAATGCATAGTTTGAACCACCAAATACTAGAGCTATGATTGTAGAGAAACCATCATGTTTATCCATGTGTGTTGCAGGGACTCACCTTCTAGTAGTTGGACTGTTTTGAAGGAACCTCTCTTTGATTCCAATTCTTGGCACACTTACTTATGCTGAGAGGGGGGGTGAATTAGTATATGACTATTTTTCCTTTTCTTACAATATTGATCTATTTATTACTTCATCAGTCATAATAAGTTAATACATAATTCACAGTACAAAGATATTTAATGTGAAAACCCAAATGGGAGAAAACCACAAAATGTTTTCTTAATAAAATCTTTGTAGGCACCAACATACTGTTACAATTCTTGTAGGAACCAACCTACATGAGACACCAATCTCCTTGACTAAGAACCAACTCAATAATGCTTGCAGGCACCAACATGCAGGAGACACCAGTCTCCTTGACTGAGCACCAACTCAACAATAATGTTTGCAAGCACCAAATAGCAGGAGACACCAATCCCCTTAGCTAAGAACCAACTCAACACTGCCTATAGATACCAACTTTACTAGAAACATCAATCTCTTCAAGCTGTCAATAATACTAGATTATCTCTTCCATCCAAGCCTTCATCTACACCAGTCTAGTGTTTTTTCTCTATTGTCACGATTCAAAGCCTTGCATAGTTTCACAAGTTCCTTTGTCATTGCACCTCCCAGCCTCCCTTGCATTATATTTCTTTCATTATATAGTATCTTCAGACCTCATAGCCTCAGATATTTTATTTGCATGATCAACTTTCTTCGCACCTCTCACTCTTCCATCTTCTTTTTCATACTCTACACATCCTTGAACTGGATTCGAGCATCATTATTTATACAAAAATACACCCAAAGGTTTGTTCACATATCTAAAGAATGTTTCCATGAAGTCAACTCCAGATTCCTTTGAATATACTTGAATCGTTTTGCAAAAATATTCTTTGAACTTGGTCTTCAATTTCCTTCCATTGCACACCATCCGCTCTCTATATAGAGCATGAACCATGATGCTCAAAAACCTTCATATCTCATTAATATTCAATATCTAACGTTGATTTTTTTCATTGTCCACCAAAACACATAATACACCCTCAACACTCAATAACCTTCCAGTACATCCTTGATTCGATCTTGGTCGTTGATTTACTTAATTGTCCTTAAGAAAACACCATGAAACCACTACACACAACAACCGTCTGATCTAGAACTTGGATTGATATCAATTGTTGGTCTATCTTGATGGACTCACCATGGGCCTAAGGCATATCTCTTCTTCGTTTCAAACTTCCGTGACCTCTAAATTACACCCTCAAGTTCCACCGCACTCATTTTACACCTATACTCAAACGAATTTCCAATCATTTCTCTTTGGGTCTAAGGCATATCTTTTCATACTTCTTGGGTCTACAAGACATCATGAGCCATCAAATCTCTCACCCTCTGGGTCGTCTGATCATCGTCTGGGTAGTTAGTCATTTATTCAAATTCTCTTGGTACTTAGTCATTCTTAATACTTAGCCAATCTGTGATATTTCATCAGAGGCCATGGGTATACAACATTTCCCCGACTTTGTATTTGTGACCTCGTCCGTTCGACCGATTCTTGAAACTTAGTTGATTTTCAAACTCTCACCACGCATCTGAGGGTTCACTCTCATTTCTTCACATACTCCTGATTCTTCGTCGTGCTCACTATCTCTGCGATGTCTTAGTACTTACTAATTTTTTGATATCTTTCATGCTTATGTTTTAGATGAGGTGGATTCTACGTAGATGTCTTCTTCATGTACACTGGATGACATGGACTTCATTTGATGTGGAATTTGTTAAGCCCTAATATTGGCTCATTACCACTTAATTGGGGCATATTAGATTAGTAATGTTATTTTATTTATGTCGGCTTTAGGCCATTAGTTGTGATTTAGATTAGTAATTTTATTTTATTTATGTCGGCTTTAGGCCATTAAAACCTCCTAGTCTCCTATATATACCAAGG
>JASDQU010371560.1:114000-173432 GCA_032191745.1 Picea mariana
TATTTATGTTGGCTTTAGGCCATTAGTTGTGATTTAGATTAGTAATGTTATTTTATTTATGTCGGCTTTAGGCCATTAAAACCTCCTAGTCTCCTATATATACCAAGGAGACATTTTCATTTTGAATCATCTTGTACTTGAACATTTAAGTGGGGTAAAAGGAGTTTGCCCCCTCAAAGAGGCTTATTATCTGAAATTATCTCTTTTTCAAGGCGTTGAGTACTTTTCTTGAGGTTTTTCTATGCTATATTGCTGTTTGGTTCTTAACAGAATTCATCTGATTGGACACGTGACACTTATGAGGTTGTTATCATTGCACTGAAAAGGCTGAGATAGACCACTAGGTATCATACCCCAATGTTTGATCTTAACCATTGATCTTAGGAGATGAATGATCAAGATTTATCCTGTTCCAGGTCCATAGTTATCTACACCAAAATTTAACACATTTTTCATGGTTCCATGACTCTTCCACTCACATTCAAATTAGATAAAAGGGTTTTTTCAATATAAGACTTTAGAAATTATGTTGCCTTGTGAAAGTGGGATATATCGTTATTTCCATTTCTTCGGTCTGGTTAACTCGAGGCTTTCTTACTAATTTTTTTGCTGCTTATCCCTTCCACGGGGTTGTCTTCGTTCAATTTCTACTTTTACCATACCCTTGCAACTTGAATTCTCTGGGGTTGATTGTTCGCAATCATTCTACCTTCATATAGAACCTCATTACCGCATATTAAATTCTCTTCTTCTTCTATTTGGTATGGTCAAGATATTCCCAGTATCCCCCTGTCTTTGGTATAAATTAAATTCATGACTGTTATAGTCCTTTGGTATAAATGAAATTCATGAAATCAATGACAAAACAATTTACAACATGAAGTAGATCAGGCGAGATAGGAAATCAATCATTAGTTATCCAGTCATGCATGGAATTCTTAATCATTGGAAATGATATGAACCTGACTAACTGGTGTAGCGAGAAGGATCTGGAATGGAGGAGAATAGAAGAGGCCTTAAGATGAAGGTGTCTTGATAACAAGGTTTGTGTTGGCGAGAAAAGGAAGATCAATATTGATATGATTAGTGTCAATGAGGGGTCGACATATTTTTGTTGGCATATCGGTGAAAAAAGAGGGAAACTTTCCTACAAACACTGTGCATCGGAGGGAAAGAAAGGAAACTTTTTGATACGTGACGTATCGATGAAGACGAGATGAACCTTGCCGATACCATGTATCAACGAATATGAGATGGACCTTGCCGATAAACCATGTATTGACGAGGATGGGGGGATCAACACTAATGTATATCTATGGTCAGAAGTGAATGAAGTGCCAGTGTATTAGTGTTCAAGGGATTATGGGTGTCGGTGCATCAGAGCCCATAAAATGATTTATGTGGATACACTAGAAAGTGGAAAAAGAAAATGTATAAGTGTTGGCCCTTCCTCCATATCATTATAAAAGAGAGGATGGTCACCGATGTGTCAATGAAGAGATCACTAACTCACCGATACCGACTATATTGGTGAGGAAAATATTAACCCACAAATATAGCCAAAATCAATGGGTTAGGAGTTTGAAAAAATTTCAAGTGAAAGTTTGGAAAATCATATCGGTGAAGGAAATCCCAAGTCAATGATATGGGCCATATTGGTGGAGGAAGAAGGATGCTCATTGATACACAGTGTATCAGCGAAGGAAATAGGAAGCTCTCCAATATGAATTTTATTGACGGGTCAAAGTCTTATTTAAAATCGATGAACTGGTAAAGTATGGAGAGTGAGAAGAGATTCTTGGTGTTTTCCATTTGCATGAGAGAGTCTAAGAGGATTTCTAGTAGAAAATTTTTGTATGAGGGAAAAATTTCTTCTCTTAGAGAAAAGGTAAAGGAAGAAATTAGGGAGGGTGTTGTGCTGACACAAAAAAATGGTGACACATTGGGTGAAGCCAAAATCTCTGCTAGTCTTCCCCGACATATGAGAAAAAAATGTAAAGGGTCATATAATTACTTTAAGATCAGAAATTTCAGAATTAATGTGCAACAATTACTTCAAAGGTTCCGCTGTGGTGGGATCACTGGTGATGCTTGCATGCTGGCTAGTAGAGCTCATCCTCTATAAATAGAGGATGAATGATGGTGAGATTTATTTCCTTAAACTGCGTCTATGATTCATGTTGGTATATCCTTCATAAGGATAATATAGGTTTGGGATATTAAAAAAAATTCACCAGGTGTGTATATATTATATCTCAAGTGTTTCTCCACTACTCACAACCATCCATAGCCATGATGGAGTCACTGAGACATCACATATATTTCTCTACTGCCAACGAGCATCCATAGCCCTGACAAAGTTATCTGCATGTCCCCAAGTATGGTCAAGATTTATTTCCCATTCCTTCCCATTTTATTTAGTGTATGCTTAGCATCCGGTGGATGGGGAAAGCGATGGCCTTGTTTTATCATGATAGGGGATGAATTCCAACTATTGAGATTTACTTTGTCTATTTTCTACACCTGGCTAAATAAGGTTATCCCTTTTGATTTTCAGCCTTTATACTTTGACACTTCACCTTTTACGCTAGCAACTGCTTAGTATGTGGATGGTTCCCCGTTACATAGGATTTGCTTTCCATCCAACATGCAAGAATGACCATTTATTAACCACTTTTTAAATTCATGGTATGATTATTGTCACAATATCCAAAATATTTCTGATTCATGCTTGAACAAAGACCCTTATTTTAGCTCATGAACTAGGAAAGATATGCAAGTTGATTCGAGCATGCTCCCATTGCAAAGGTGCTTCTTGTATGATACAAATGGAGGTGATATTTTTTTATGTCATCAAATATAATTAGGGATCATAACACAAAGAGAAGATAGATAATGAACTGCCTCTAGGGGAAAAGATGACGAGAAATGAAAGAGAGCAGTCGTATTCATAATTAGAAGACAAACTCAACCTAAAACTTGATACAATTGAAAAAATGAAAGTTATGATTAAAGATAAGTCAGCAACAAGATATATTGTATTGAAAAATAAATCAAAATGTTAGTGTTTCCGACAACTTTAATAATGTTCATGCATCCTAACACAACAAGTAGTTTTGCAGCCTCTTGAAAAGCTTAATCCATGTGAAAGCTTATCATTTCATTTAGATGGGATTCGGTGCTAGCGCTGGATGATAATTGCATCACTCATCATGATTATCATCTCATATTTGTAGCCTCCTTCTTCAGGGAGTAAGGGTTGGAAGGAGCTTCATTTGTTATCCATCATATGCTTTTTTCCAACCTTGCGATATCTCAAGGTTTCAAAAATACGAGTGCATATTATGAATCTCTCCAGGTTCTGAAACTCATTTTACAACATAACATGATTATCCCATCACATATCCAAATTAGTTGTACGATATCAACCAGGTATGCATACCTGCATGGACAAACCGTTCAATAAATGAGGTTGATTTTATCCCACATTTCTCAGAAAAGACTCAAAACAATCATGTGCAGATAATTTAAAGGTAGTATCCCAAAAACAAGTTCGCGAATAAAGTTCCCACGTGACATGTCTCATGATCATGTCAAATTCTATGAACCCATTTGTTTTCCTTGATCCATGTCCTTCTCTTCAGGAGATCACAAACTTCCACGATTGAGATACATACAGTTGAAAAATAAATAACATCATTAACACTAGCAACCACTAATGCATATTGCTTTATTATCCATTTTCAAACATAAATGTTTAATCAATTAGCGAATCCGACTAACAGAATGTTGAATAAGATACTTTCCTCCCGAAAAACATGTTCGCAGGGATCTCACAACATAAACCAGAACTACAGTATGTATCCAGGCTGGCGTGGGACACTAAAATGAAAATCAAATGCTTTGAATAAGTGAGGGACCATACCTGTTGGGACGCATGAAATCAAATCTTGAATCTTACCAGATCCTTTTTCCAATATCCTAGTATAGAGGTGGAGTCAACTTAGCTTGAATGTTCATATATTGAGTGGAAGTTCCCTTTCGATCAAAACATGACTCTGGCTGTGATGACCACCAGTTCTTTTTTGAAGTAGTTCATTCTTATAGATCATAGTTCATTGTTCTTGAGTCATAATTCTCTTTCATGGGAAAGAAAATGTGTATCCTACTATATAATTCGTGCTTTGTGTACATGACTAATTTTTGGAAGAGTATTCTTGATGATCCTTCCCCAAAATTGTGACCTGTTTCTTGAAGAGCTCTGTTGATAGTTTCATAAATTGGCTCATATGTATTTTATCATTCAACAATTGAAAATTCCAATTCCAAAATAACATAAAAAATCATGATACACAACCCCTAGTGATATTAAGATGAAGGAAACTAGACCAATGAACTTTAAGAGAAAACCAGAATAAGACCATATCAAGGGAAGAAAAAATAAAAACCATTCAGTCAATCCAAGTCAAAATATTGCATCAAATTGTTCGAAGAATAGATAAATAGAATGGGTAATTAGATCAATAAGGTTAAATCCGAGTGAAAGGGAGCTTCAAAAGCTACCTTCAAACTTCAACAAGCATGGAAACATTGTAAGTCAAGATACCAAAGTCATTAAAGGAAGTCATCTGATCTAAAAATACTATGTAGGTCTTTCAAAATATGGGTTTCTGGAGATTGATTTTTACAATGACAATGTTTTTAGAAACATTCACCCTTAAAATGGACCATGTATGATGATAAAAATATGAATCTTGCCCACTTGAGCTCACAAGACCAAAGAACATATATCTATCTTGTCACCTAAGATGTATGGGAAAAGTATTTTACCTCAAAATTAAAACTTAGGAACTTGTGGTGCAACAAACAACATTAAAGTGTTTGTGTGTATGTTCTTTGTAACCCTCATTGTTTCCAAGATGCTCAGAATAGTCAAAGGGAAATTGAATCCTGACGTTCTATTACTAGAGATACATGTTAGAGATGAAATATACCATTTCTTTTCCCAATAAATGAAAAAAACTTTTATGGATGGGAAATGAATACATGTACCAAATTCTTAGGCACAACCTCTTCATAGAGCAACAAACACTGGGTGATTACACTCAACATACACCATCGTGAAAGAATTAAGGTATGGTGATCACAATCTGCTATAGGATTTGAATTTCTTCTTGACAAATAAATGATCTACCTTTTGTATTCTTTATATCAACTCATCATAATGGAATTAAGTCTATAGGAATGTGTTCCTATTGAGAAGGTTTATAAGAAATTTTTATCTCACTAGTATTTGTTTCGATAACCAAGATAATGGACCTATGCTACTACAACATTGATTTGTTGGCTCAGAATATTTTTTGAGAAGCATAGCCATTGAAAGATTGATCAATAGAACTTGCAAAGACATTTTGGATTATGAACAACAAGGCCATGGACATGATATGATTCCTTTCCAAGGACCTGAGTGACATTCCCCTAGTGCAACCATCAAAGGAACTCCAGTCCATTCAGTGGGAATATTTTCAACAAGGATTCCCCTACTGGGTTTCCATTTTCCCCAAACTATAAAGTATTCTACAACAAATACTTTTTCAATAGCTCAATATCATACTCTTCTGGTTTATTGCTACCCAGATATTAATATTAGAGTGAATGCTACTATGGAAAATGAATCTTCCAGTAGAAATTCTTAAAGAATTTCTACACATGGTTTCCTCATGAAGATGAATGAAAACCAAAGTTGAGCCAAGCTCAGTTAAATAACCAAATAAAAGTCATCAAGTGAAAATATTAAAGATTTCATGGAAGAAGAAACTAATACTAAAGAAATCCATATTGAGCTTCAAACTAAACTAATAACAACCGATGGCTTTTATTCAAGAAACCAAGACAAGCCAAAATCTACACTACACAAGTGGAAATGGAAGAAAACATCTAAACTATGAAAGCATAAAGGAAGAAAAAGAACTATGCTACTCCCATTCCTACTCTATCCTACACTAGCTAAAAAAGGGCTAAGTGAAAGCATGATGTCAGTGTAGCCATTCAAACAACTCCAAACCTGCAACCACATGTTCATCAAAAGTCAATGACAAAAAATGGAGTAGTGAGAGATCAAAGATATGAAGAATTGAATCAAGAAAAATCTGTTGAAGGAAAATCTCCCTGTGGACAGGTAGATCTCCTCTTGAGAGATAGACTCTTAACTCTTAAGATATAAGATGCTTAATGTGGACACTAACTTCCTTTCATATCTATACAAACTAATGCATGAGGAGGAAGGAGAAAAGAAGTACCTTTTACCAGCGTTTGTCCCTGCACGCTTCGCGTTGAGCTCCAATCTTTCGCTCCTCGATGAGCCCTGTAGACAAACAACAATACAACCACTTCCTACTCTATTGATATTAGCTTGAAAACAGATCTATCTATTCGAGATAAGTTCACGTAAGATTAAATAGAAACTAGAAAGAAACAGGCCAAGCATGTCATATTGATGAGAACAATGACAGAAGTAGCTTAAAACCGTAGATGCGAATGCGACAGCTTCGTCAAGTACCCTTTTTCTAACCCTTGCTCAAAAGATCCACGACTTGGATGACAACAATGTTACTGATTACTCTCCTCCAGTCTATTGTGTGTTTCCTATGAGATCATAGGTTTCATGCTCGCAATTCTTCCCCCTTTTCCACCATGATAGAGCATGTTTATATAGGTTTAGAGAGGCTTAACCTCTTGAGGTATATTTAGGGTAAGTTGAGGAATTCCCTCCTTGAACCAAGGATCTTCTCCTAATCTCATGAATGAACCAGGAATTTGAATGCAACTACCTTCCAAACTCGGAAGATCTTCCCCTTATTCTCCTCAACGGGCCAACTGCTGCCCAGATTAGACAGCGCTCCCTCAAAAGAGGCATCAAGGCGCTATAGTGCTCCCTAGTAGGCTCAAGGGGAGCGCCAATGCTTCAAATATTTGTAGTGCTCCTTCAGAGGGGCAGTTTGGTGCTATAACTCTCCCTAGTACCTTATAGGGGAGCGCCAATGCTCCTAAGGGTGATGTAGGGGAGCGCTCCCTTTTTAAAACTTCAGTTTGAAAGATCCTTTCAGGTGGCAAGAGATACCTGAATTTAGTTGACCATCCCTCTTCCTCCAAATCAATTGTTTGAGGTATTCTAAGTGTCTCCTTAGTGTCATCATCATGACAGTATGCTTTGCTTAACATTTGCGACACTTGTGAATCAATATGCGACACTTGCGACAGTTGTAAGCAACATGCGACACTTGCGACACTTATCACAGCGAGTAATGTTGATGTGTAACAGATTGCCCCCCAAAGTATGAAGTTAGAAGATGAGAACTGATAACTGAAATGCTTTGTAGAATTTCAAGAAAGGGTATAGACGCGGAGAACCTGACAGAAGTTGCACACAAACATCCAACAAATATTGTGACGCGTTTCAAAACCCAAGGTAGGCATACCTATGCTTGGGTGATCAAGACTTGCAAGATATGGCCGCCATAAAATACACTGCGGATCCATAATTGTATTGATAAAAAGGTATAGCCACCAAGGATACAATGTGGATCTATACTCTGATGACCTGAACTAATCGTAGCTACGAAGAATACACAGTGGATCTACGAGATGACAAGACATAGACACGACCAATACAAAGTGGATCTATGTAACAGTGTACGTATCATTTGTTCAAGAGAACTCCTTCACAACCTGGGAAAAGTACATATCAAAGTGATCACTCAACCCAAGGTCTTCTTACCGATCCTGATGTAGTATGAATCTAACCATGTGAATAGATGTCCTGATGTCGAACATGGCAGAAATCACTTGATTACCGATCAATGATGTAAACCGTTAACAAGTGCGAGGGAGATCACCATTAAAGTCAATGATTCCCAAGGTACCTTAGTACATTCCAACAAATGTGAATGGATGAGCTGGAGTCGAACATCCATGGAATTATTCGATCATAGGTCAATGGTGTAAACCCACTGTCGAATGTGAGGAGGCCTGCCATTGAGGCATGCAGGTCCCAAAGTACTAACTGGTTTCTAAGTCTAGTCCCTGGATAATGTGTTGAAGTCGACAGGAATAGACTCGTCGAAGGAGGGCCTTAATTATCCCCCATCAATGACATGAAACAGACATAGAGATGTAATTGGTAGATCAAATGAACATGGACTAACACGGGTATTGAGACAAGATATTTGTGATGGATGACTCTCGAGCTGGATACTTCCCTTGAACACTGAGGCACAACAACAGAAACATGACATGGACCAAAACTTCATGATGCAATGGATGTTGTGACTTACATCAGGTGACCCAAAGGAGTGAAAGAGACTCAAAGGATTGGCTTAGTGCAGAGGTTCAACGAATTAAAATACGTGCAAAAGACAAAGTGTCGTGTTCAAGGGAGACTCTAAGAATTACTTGGTAATGTTCTCAAGAGACTGCTTGGCTTGCTTCTTCCAAATTTTCCCTCATCTAGATAGATGAGCACCTCTTTTTTAATTTAACGAGATCGAGGAGGGTAACACATGCTCGATATAACTCACCTTCGGTAAGTTCCTCTTCCTTTGTTTAATGAACCGAAAGAAGTAAGGGTTCGGTCCCGTATGGGCCTGTCGATGCTTGTTTTAGCGAGTCCAAAGACAGAAAAATTGAAGGTTTTTCATGATTATAGAGTCTGGAAAAAAACTTAAAAGAGAACTCTCTCAGTTCCTTTTTCGTACAGTCAGTCTCACGAGGCCGAAAAAGAGATAAACTACCACTCGAAAGATGCCCTTTCGAACCTTTTAACGAGTGTGAAAGGAAGCAAGATCACTCGACAATCTTTTCATATTTAGAGAGTCAGAAAAGAGTTTAAAGATGACTCCAGGGGGTTCCTTTTTCGTGTGTCCATACCAGTCCGAAAAAGAGATAAAATTCTACCCGGTGCATTCTTATATTCTCGAGCTTGAGAATGAACTAAGACTATGCTCATGAATGTGACAAGGTAAATAATCGATCAGAACTGCTTTGAAACCTGTGATGTCAACACTGCAATCCAGAGGTTTAGTGAAGCCATTGCATTGTTAAAGAAACCCACAAATGACTATACCTTATAAAAAATGGAAATTTATAAATAGTAATACAAGAAAAATTTCATTTACCATTTCATTTTGCATAAGGATTTATAGCAGTGGAGATTCTCACTTTGGAGGTGGATCTTGTTTTGCTTGATACCGGAGCTACGGTTGACCGTTTCTCTCGCCGTTTGGACCAGGTATATCTTCATCTCCCCTTCTTTCAATTACATGGTTCCATATTTGTTTCCATGGCAATATTTAAATTCAAAAACGAATCCCTAAGTCGCTCCAAAAAAGATCAAATCGGCCTCTATGGAAAACGATGGGAAAAAGACATTCTTTTGCAGAAACATTTTTAGAAGGTGATAGAAAAGATGCCAATGCCTTGACACTTGGGTGGATGGGTCATTTTTGTCAAAGAATCCATAAAAAACTCAAGAATATACCCACACAGCCATCATGAAAATTATTTTCATTTTAAAAACATTTTATTGTTGCGTGATGATTGTTGGGTGATAGAGAGAGGGCATGGTCATTTTTGAGCAATGTGGGCATTAGATTTTAAGTTTTTTAAATGTCTTTAAGAA
The DNA here is from genome assembly GCA_032191745.1 of Picea mariana. NCBI lineage: Eukaryota > Viridiplantae > Streptophyta > Pinopsida > Pinales > Pinaceae > Picea > Picea mariana. The sequence goes on from JASDQU010371560.1 coordinate 123,677, forward strand.
ATTGCCGAAATTGACGAAAAAATTGAATAATGAAATTCTTTGTTTTTTGTGTTTGTAGGTGATTTCGGCGACCATGATCGAGTGGAAAGAATGAGAGCATGAGATCGATGATTTGGACGCATTGCGGAGTCCTCATATGCGGGCCGCATTGAGAGCTTGTGGCCTACTGAAATTCTTCAAATTGCAAAAGATGAAGAAACAAATTCTTCTACTTGAGCACATAATCAGCTTGTGGGACGTCGCGGAGCAAGGGTTCCGGATTGGAGCACAAATTCTAACCATCGAGTTGGAAGATGTATATTTCTTGACTGGCCTCTCAAAGAGAGGGGTTCCTATATCTTTTTCTAGACAGAGGGCACTTCCTGAGCAAGTGGGCGTGTATTTGGCACATCATTATGTCCCAGGAGCAAGATTGGTGGGGGGTAGGATCCCTATCAAGGATATCCAAGAGTTACCCCTTCGATCTATTTTGTTTTCCATCATGAGTGTGACGGGAAGCACTAGCACACATCTAGCGTCGAGATCACATGTAGCTTATGACGTATAGTGTTTGGAACCAACATTGTTTAACTGGAGCACAAGGTTTCTTTGGAATGTGAAGGAACAGGTTTCGCGGTGTAGGATGGGGCAGAAACAGTTCAGATACGGCTCTTTCTTGGTCTCATTTTTCTTAGAGCGCATCCCCCAGATGCAGCCTCAGATAGCACTGGCAATACGACCAGTGGAAGAACCATAGATGGAACAGTGGACTAGTCTGTCTCCGAGACTAGTGGCAGAGTCAGAGTTCCGTTTCACTGGTGACTTTTTAGCTTAGCTGAGACGCCAGTATCTTTGGATCGAAGACTTCTCGTATGCCGAGGTGGACTTTCGCGGGAGCATGGATTTGATTCTACCCGTGGGGGAAGATTGGGATGTGTCAGGTGAGAGACTAAGCACCACCTTGTCTAGTTTTTTGTTTTAAGTTTTTTAATGTATATATATTTTTTGGGTACGTAGAAGAGTTTTTAATGGATGTATTGTTTTCCACATGCAGACAAGGGAGAAGTGCACTTGGCTGAGATACCGATACCAGGACATCGTGGGGGTGCTCCGGTTGTAGCAAATCTGGGGGCACTAGTGATAGGTCTCCAGGAGGTTGAAAGAAACCTTCAAGGCCTCACGATGGGAATTCCTCCTCTACAGAGGGGAGAAGTTCCTTTACATCTGCAAAGGCACACTGTGGGAGTGCCAGAGAATTTTAATTCTCTACTGAGACACATAGTGCGCACAGTGATATGTTACTCTCAGCACAATGCAGTGCAAGGATATTAGAGTCTCTCTAGTGATTGTATTTTGTATGACTTGTCAGGCAATGTTGTATGGGTGTAAAGACCCAACATTTTGCTCTTCTAAATACTTTTTTGATGTAATCAAAGCATTTCAGTCACGCTATGCATATATATACAGTTCTGAGTTTTTACAGTGCCAAAACATTTGTACATGATGATGCCTTTTATGTGATGTGTTTTAATTTACATGTGATGTACAATTTGTTTTCCCTTATGAAATCTTATCTATGGGCGAGATATTGATCCATGATGTAATTAGCTAATGAATCCGAAACGTTGTTGAGTTCTCTTGGAATATGTCTGCATTCAATGTAATCAAACATTCGTTCGAGACGACGAACTTGTAGATGGAGACGTAGCAGGATAGGATTACGAATAGTGTAGATTCGATTGAGTTGATAGACCATGAGTTGGGAGTCTAACTAAACAATGATACGAGAGATACCTAGGGAGGAGGCTTGGGTCAAAAGTCTGATGACAACATGATATTCTGCCATGTTATTAGTCACTGGTCCTAAGCAAATACCTTCTGAACTCACCACCTCGTCAAATTGGTAAATGACCCATGTTGCCGAAGCAATATTCCGGGTGTATCGACTAGCGCCATCCGCAAACCCGACAAAGATAGGAAAGGAAGACGTCATCTATGAATGAAAACACAATGCACAGTTATGAGTGGCAACGGTAAAGACTTGAGCACGTGAAAGAAACAAACACACCAAACTAAAATACAATAATGTACAACGTACACATTCTAGGTGATCTAGGCATAATACTTTTTAAGGTAAATCCCGTTGCGGGGCTCTCCTAGGGAAATTCCATCATAATCGACTAACTCGTAGGTGCCTCTGTGCAGAACACGTTTCACAATGTAAGGGCCATGCCATAGAGGTTCTAACTTACCTGTCCCTAATTTGTCATGAGCTTGGTCATAGACGAGGACTTAGTCTCCTTCTGCAAAAATCCGAGGATGGACAGATTTGTCGTATTGATTTTTTATCCGTTTCTGATGTGCCTTGTTAACGAGAGTGGCATCACGACATGTTTCGTCCAGTTTGGTCAGATATAAGAAACGTTCTTCTTCAGCAAAAGTATGGGGCATGAGTTCTATTTTAAGTTTCAGAGATGGAATCTGACACTCGATTGGTAAAACGGCTTTGATGCCATACACTAACTGGAAAGGAGTGAACCCAGTTGCGGTTTTCACGGAAGTACGGTAAGCCCAGAGAGCGGAGAAAAGTTGTAGATGCCAAGATGTCTTATTTGCCCCTACCATGCGTTGAATCATGGTTTTGAGGACCTTGTTAATAGCTTCAACTTGTCTGTTGACCTGAGGATAGTATAGGGATGAGTTTTCATGGAGAAAACCCAACTTGACATGCAATTCACTCATCATCTGGTTATTAAAGTGTGCACCGTGATCAGTGACAATGGCGTGTGGTACACCAAAATGAGTTATGATGTGGTTAAAAAGAATTAGAGCTGTGGTACGACCATCGTTCAGGAAGGTAGGCATAGCCTCAGCCCATTTTGTAAAGTAGTCAACGACAACGATTCTATAACCGTGCCCCCCAGCTGAGGTAGGATTACATTGCATAAAATCGATGCCCCACTTGGCGAAGGGGTCGATGGAGATAATGGGGTGCAGCGTAGTAGGGTGGGTGCATGCCTTGTTGGTAAAAACTTGGCAGGGTGGGCATTTTTTGACTGCCTCAATACAATCTTTGAAAATCGAGGGCCAAAAATAGCTGGCACGTAGAATTTTTTGGGCTGTGTCCATCCCAGAAAGGTGATCGCCATAGGCTCCAAGGTGATAGTCATTCAGAACGCGTTCAACCTCTACATGACTCAAACATCGTTGAAGGATAGTATCGATACCACTGCGATACAAGGTGTCACCGACGATAAGATAACAACGAGAATGGTGGCGAATACATCAATGCTCTTCATGGGAAATGTTAGGATGAAAGTGTTGGGTTTGGAGGTAAAGGAGGATGTCTCCATACCAAGGATCAGATTTGCTGATGAGGAAAAGAGTTTTATCAGGGAGAGGATCTCTAGGTTCGATATCTTCATCAGCATGGGGGAGATCGCAGATGAGCTCTGCAAACACCAGGGACTTTTTGGCTTTGGACTTCGCAAATTCAAGATCGAATTCCTGAAGGATGATGATCCATTTAGAGTATTTTCCCTCAAGCACCTGACGTGTCAAGACGTGGTACATGGGGTTTGAGTCCGTAATCATAGTGGTGGTGCATAGTAAGATGTAATGGAGAAATCTCTGGACAGCGATGACGGCTGCCAGAGCCAGTTTCTCTACATGTGAATATCAGAGTTCGGGTCCAGATAGACTCTTGCTCAGGTAATAGATCACATGTTCCTCACCGTTGGGGTCCTCCTAAACTAACACCATTGCAATAGTGGAAGTGGAGAAAGCTAAGTAAAGGATGTAGTCCTTTGTATACTCTGGAGGGTGCAACAAAGGTGTGTGGGTCAAGGCATGCTTGAGAGCATCAAATGACTGTTGAGCGATGTCATCCCAGATGAAAGGGGTGTTTTTCTGCAGCAACCACATGAATCCTTTAGTTATTTCAGCGTAGTTACAAATGAAACGACGAAGGAAGTTTGCTTTTCCTTGCAAACTTTGAAGTTGGGTCAAATTAGCAGGTGGAGGTAAGGCTAGAATAGCCTTAATCTTTAAAGGATCCACCCGGATCCCATCTTTAGAGACTACAAAACTGAGGAGTCGACTGGATTCGACAGCAAAAATACACTTATGTGGGTTCAAGCGGATACGGTAGAACCGACATCAAAGAAAAATAGCTCGTAAGTGATCAACGTGATCTGATCGATTGGATGAGTGGGCAGGTAAGTCGTCCAGGTAAGGTTCTGCGATATGCTTGATATCATGGAAAGCATACGACATGGACCATTGGAAAGTAGCACCAGCGTTTTTGAGACCAAAAGGTAGCTTTCGATAGGCGAAATTTCCCCATGGGCAGATAAAGGTTGTCTTATGTTGATCAGCAGGTAAAATTTCAATCTAGTTATACCTTGAAAAACCATCCATGAAGGAGAATATTACGCTCCCAGCGCAATTATCAATGATCTGGTCGATGAAGGGTGTAGGGTAGTTGTCCGTTGGACAAGCCTTATTGAGATCCCGATAGTCAACACAGACACAGAGGTCCCTTGTTTTTTGGCAACCGGAACAAGGTTGGAGACCCATTCTGTCAAAAGGACGGGACAGATAAAGCCAGATTTTAAAATTTTCTCAACTTCTGCCTTTATAGCTGCGATTTTCTTGGGATGAACTGGGTGGAGCTTCTGTTGAACAGGTTTCGCACTAGGGTAAGTATTGATTTCGTGCATGACGATCGAAGGGTCGATAGCTGGCATTTCCTCGTAGCTCCAAGCGAAGACATCACAGAATTATTTAAACAGAGCGGTATAAGATATCACTTCTTCGGGTGTGCAATTAGCACCAAGGTTAATGTTTTCCAAAACGCCCTCTTTGATTGAAATATCAATAATGATCGTAGTAGAGATATTACCCATATTCCCCTTAGAAAGAGTGTCTTGTGTGAGGATGGGAGATTGTGGAGAATGGGTAACATCAGGAGGGAAGACAGAGCGTATGTCTTGGTGAATTTCTTCCAGAGGCGGAAGAAAAGAGGATCAATGATGGTTATCATCCCAAGGTACATCGTCAATACTAAGCATCTCCATTATAGACTCATCGGATGGGAAAATTTGGGAAATGTAGTTGATTGCAGACGATAGGGAATCCAACCATGACGACATCGAGTAGGCATCAGGTGCCAATAAATGTGGGTTGTCCGGAGAGGGAGAAGCAGATTGAATAGCAACATATGCGGCCTCGACTGGGCTAAGTGGCATGGTGTCACCTAGCACATCGAATTCCATGGGACTAGGTACAATCCAAGGGTCAGATGATTCCAAAGATTGATAAGGCATAGTCAAAATCATATTGACGGTGGAAATATGATGTGTGGTGGGTGGAAGTGGTGTAGGGAAGGTACCCATAAGGCTAGAATATTTCAACAAGCCAACACCAATGCTTTCNTATGCGGCCTCGACTGGGCTAAGTGGCATGGTGTCACCTAGCACATCGAATTCCATGGGACTAGGTACAATCCAAGGGTCAGATGATTCCAAATATTGATAAGGCATAGTCAAAATCATATTGACGGTGGAAATATGATGTGTGGTGGGTGGAAGTGGTGTAGGGAAGGTACCCATAAGGCTAGAATATTTCAACAAGCCAACACCAATGCTTTCATACGTGACTTTGTGGTCTCCCAAAAAAGGAATGTTGTTGGTGACAAGGGCACGAGCGTCGGGTGTACAGAAATCTAGTTGAACGATAGTGACAATTTTTCCTTGATGGGGGAATTGTACACATCGAAACACCGACGAAGTGATGACAGTCATAGTGTAGAACCAACTTCTTCCAAGTAGTAGGTTTTAATCGAGGGGGGCATCGACCACCTCGACATCAACAGTAACAGTTTTGCCACCCAACTGAATGACTAAGGATTGTAAAAGTCCGCGAGGATGAAAACCTCTCCCATCGAAAGCGTGTAACATCATAGGGGATTTGTTAAGGGCAGGTGATTTTAAGCCTTTCCAACAAGCTAAAGACATGACACAAGTAGAGGCTCCCTCATCCAAGATAGTTCGGTGGATTTGTTGATTGTGAACAACAACATCGATTTGAAAAGCTAGTTGGTGGGAGATTCAAGGCTAATGATCATCCAGATTATACATGAGGCTATTAGATGACTCAGGATCGAAGGCACCGATGGCAGCCAAGAGAGTTCTACATTGACTGAGACAGTGCTGTAGAACTTCCAGAGCAGACATAGCACACGGTGCTTGAGCCAAATGTTCAACGATGTTGTAGTTTTGGGTAGCCCGCAAACTAGGATTAAAGGTAGATTTCTGGATAGTTCTCTTGGGAGGGCATAAGATGGAGTCAAACGAAGGTTTCTCGATCTGGAGCAGTCCGAACGGAGGGTTAGCAGACGGAGGATTAACGGAAGATGGTAATGGGTTTGGTATGGAACCGTTAGTAGTCTTTGACTTATCAGGTTTAATCGGTGTGTCATATGTCGTAGCGTGAGTGGTCAGATTAATCTCGTTAAACATGTAAATGTGGGCACTTTTCGAGGCCTCATCATGGGATTGGTTGGAACTGCCCCCTGGAGTGGGGGTTTGAGCAACCAAAGATTGTTGCTGTGGAAAAGGCTAGGTAAGCACAGCAGGTTGTGAATTTCCCTTAAATATCTTGGCCACTTCATCGCGATGTGGATAGTCTTGGGTGTAGTGATCATCACCACAAATGAGACATGGGAATTTTGGTTTTCATTGTGGTTGTTTCCCGGCAGTAGGTGTTTGAGGTTGATTTTTTGGTTGTTCATTGTTGTTGTTTTTCTTCAGTTTATTTCTTGCTTTCTTCTTTCCCCCAGGTTGTTGTGAAGGGGTTGATTGGACCGCATTCACCTCAGAGACTTGAGTTTGAGGGGGGTAGAAGAGGTGCAGTCGAACTGGGAGCAAGTGTCGGAGCGGACCGCTGGATTGTTCCAGTCGACTAGGAAGTAGATTGGGTTTTGATGGAGCCAATAACTCCATCCGCATGTGAGGTAGACGACGGTTTGGATGGATCATTAGTGGCACGGGTAGCATTTGGTATCAACTCGTACAGAGTACTAGATTGTGAATAAACTAAATCTAAGTACTGAGCTCGGGAAATAGCTTCTTCCTCGGTGACTACACCACCCATAGCAACATCACGAGCGATCTGGGGTAACAATGATTTAGTGAACCATTCCACTAATAATTGGTTAGGGATGACCGCTTTGATTAGTCTTTGTCGTCGTCTCCATTGATGAATATGATCAGAGATGTGTATGGAAGTCATTTGACGAAGGGAGGTCAATAGTTCAGTACCTGTCTCGTATCGAATGTGTAGTTGGAAGTGTGTGAGGAAGGACATGGAGAGACAGTTAAAATCATGAAAAGAAGCACGGGGTAGTTCAATGTACCATTTTGTTGCAGAACCCATAAGCATTCGTTGGAAAAGACGCAAACGTATAGAATCATCCATGAGGTAGTTAGATGAAAACAACAGATGGAAAGTCATCACATGGTTGTTTGGGTCTTCTCCATAATTTCCGTCGAATTTTGGAATATCAGAAGGAAGTTTAGCTGGAATAGCTAGCCAAACCAGAGAATGAAAAATAGGGTCATTCGTTAACCTAGACAAGTCTGGAAGGTCTAAAGTTGCTAGGAAAGGTAGTTGTCGATTAACCTGCTGGTAATACTTGTGTGGCATAGGAACACCAGTAGGACCATACACTGGGTTAGACGGATAATTGTAACCAGTGGGCCCTCTTGTATAAGGTTGGTGTTGACCAGGGTACACAGGATTCGAGGTCTTTTGGGAAACATGTGCGAGCGGAGGATAACCGGATGGGTTTTGAGGATTATAAGCCGAATTTGGCATTTTTCCATGAGGAGGATATAGATGAGTCCCTTGAAGGGGAAGAGATTGTTGCGAAACTTGAGGATTGTGTCCCCTCGAGAATTGTGGGTTTCCTCAAAAAGGGATGTTCCACGGATTGGGTGTGGTAGACACATTTTGTCCATACGGTTGATGGTAAGCTCTGGATTGAGGCTGCCCCCCAGCATGAGGGTGCCCTCCAAATGGAAGTTTTCCTCCAGTGGGAGGATGCCCCCCACCTTGAGGTAGAGTTCCTGGAATTTGAGAACCAGACATAAATGTCTAACCGGTACTGCTTAACAGATGAAGACCACCGAGACCGGTCCCTCCGGGTTGTTGGATAGGTATGGAACTTCCCGGCATAACTTAGGTAGTAGTGATAGTGGAAGAATTCAGTGCTCTGTACCCAAAAGGGAGTGATGATGAAGGTCTAGGTGTTATTGGTGTGCCAATTGCATCTTGGCTAACCACCACATTATCGGCGGGAATAGTCGGAATGTGAGGGACCATTGTAGAATGGGCCGTCTGGAGAGAATAAGTGGACCTTGGGCCAACAGACGATGTGTTTAGACAAACGGACGGTGTGGCTGAAAAAATGGTAGTACCGGTAAAATGGTTTAAAGGTACAGTGTAGGCGATAGGTGCGTCGACACCCATTCCTGTTCCACAAAGATCCCGCACCATGCGCGGTGGACTTTGAACAATGTCTGCGGTCCAAAAGGGGTCATTGACTAAAGGGTTTGAATGAGACCCAGTCGGAATGTGAGAAGGATTGACGATGACAAATTCATCGACTGAATTCAGTTGGAGAACACGTCGCTCATATCCCTCCGGAATGCGGAAAGCCTCCGGAGACTCTGAAACAATTCGAAAATTCTCTAAAGGGGTGGGAACTTCTTATTGGGAGGTTATAGTGTCGTGAACCTCGCTCTGTTGAGGATATTCCTCCATAGAATGAGGGGGTAAAGGGGTATTCTCTTCCATATTTTCTGGAGGAAGTCCCTGTAGCCTCCGCGAACGGCGTGGAGGGTCGATGTTGGCGAAAAAAGAGTCGGCAGAAAAGATCTATGGCCAACTACCGAAAAGAAACAACATACGCTAATAGAATCTAGGAATAGAAACCAAGCAAACAGAACCTTCTCTCGATGAACGTACTAGTTGGTGATGAAATCCAACATCGCGTGATCAAGTCAAGAAGGGGCGGGGATATGGTGGAACAGTTACAATGGCGACTTTCTTAACGAAATTTCACCCTGGTGCAAGCTTGCACGCAATAATTGTGGATTTACCCTCCAAGGAGCCTGAGTGAGTTTGACCAATGTCTACTCCAGGTACAGTGAGACTTCCCTTCACTATCACCTTGTGTAAGACCCTAAAGATTATGGCCGCTAAGGTTACCAATTCGCAGTCAGCCCCTGGGCGGGAACAGTCGACAGTCTAGTCCGAACGTACGGGCAGGGTATCAAGCCCGAAATCAACTTGAAAGGCTTCCACTCAACATTGTGGGTATACCTTTAAGCGATCCCCATAATATGATCTGACCACTACAATTAGTCAAACCACGGAGGGATAATCTCCGTAGCTTTCCCGAATGCGACATCGTGCGTAACCCCTATGTGAGAGGGGGATCCCAGGCAGACTTATACGACAATTGGATTTGACTCTCCCTAGCTCAGGATGCTAATGTTTGTTTTGGAAACTTTTGAGAGTTATGCTCACAGCCTAATCCAAAGTACTAGTCCTAGTCTACTTTTGGTGGAGGATCCTAGAAAATAAAATGTTCTAGATAGTTTTTAATTAGCGTTCATTTTATAGCTGTTCTTTACTCAAAAGGGGTGCATGGAAGTGAAACGGATGGAATGATGACTCAATTCCCCAAAAAATGCATCAAAGATGATAAGCAATCATTTTTTTTCGATGAATATCTATTTAAGGGAGAGAGAGATAGTTCTTTTCACTAACAAGCATTAAGAAAGAATGTCCTCAAACAAATTTTCTTCAATCAAATCCGATGTGGCGCTAAAACTTTTGGAAATGTCTTCTAATATGAAAAATCAATCATGAAGATGTCTCTTTATTGTTTGTGTGCAAATAATGATTAATTCGAAACAATATTCTTCCTGCCAATTATTCTTTTGGATCAAGGAAACTCAGACAAACATAAGCAAGTTTCATACAAACAATACACCCTCTCGTTGTGATAAAAAACAAGAAGCAAAAGAAAAGAAAAACAAAGAAAATCAAGAAATTCACACCAAAAGAAATGTTGAAGAACAATGACCTCAACTAAAACCAAATGAAGAGGTTCGTAGACTTCTGATGTCCTTCACCAGAGTTTCTCGCTCAGTCAAAAAGGAGAGAAAAACAATGCATGGGTTTCAAACTCCAAACAACAGAAAAACTTCAAAATAGTGAAAGAAGGCTACAAAATCTAAACAACAAGGTATTCGTTCCTCAGAAGGGAGGATGTAAAATTTGAAAGGGAAGAAGCATTGACTCACAGAGAGGCTCAGCAAGTGAGACACAAAGATTAGACCCTGAACAAGCAATTCTGGAAAGGTTTTTGGTAAAAAGAGGGCTGGTGCTCTGGTGTAAAGGGAACCAAGCATTATAGCACTCTGTGTAAGACAATCAGGGAGTGTTGATGCTCTGTTAACACAACCACAGAGGCACCAGGCTTGAAAAGCTCATAAAAATGTCTGAAAATCCAAAATTCCAGTCTAGTCTTGGCAATCAAGCTGAGTGTGATGGGGTAGGGAGTCAATCAGTTCATGAAATCAATCAAAAAGGGGTGAACTAGTTATGAAAACAATCAAGGGGTAAGACAAGGTCTATGAGGATAAATCAAAACCAAAAAGTTTTGAATCGAGGCTCCCTAGTGGAGTCGCCAGTTTCTGTTGAAGGAAAATCTCCCTGCGGACAGGTAGATCTCCTCTTGAGAGCTAGACTCTTAACTCTTAAGACAGAAGATGCTTAACGTGGACACTGAATTCCTTTCAGATCTATACAAGCTAATTCATGAGGAGGAAGGAGAAAAGAAGTACCTTTTACCGGCGTTTGTCCCTGCACGCTCCGAGTTGAGCTTTAATCTTTCGCTCCTCGATGAGCCTTGTAGACAAACAACAGTACAACCACTTCCTACTCTATTGATATTAGCTTGAAAATGTATCTATCTATTAGAGATAAGTTCATTAGATTAAACACAAACTAGAAAGAAACAGGCCAAGCGTGTCATATTGATGAGAACAATGACAGAAGTAGCTTACAACCGTAGATGCGAATGCGACAGCTTCATCAAGTCCCCTTTGTATAACCCTTTCTCGAAAGATCCACGATCCAAATATTTGTAGCACTCCTTCAGAGGGGCAGTTTGGTGCTATAACGCTCCCTAGCACCTTATAGGGGAGCGTCAGCGCTCCTAAGGGTGATGTAGGGGAGCGCTCCCTTCTAGAACTTCAGTTTGAAAGCTCCTTTCAGGTGGCAAGAGATACCTGACTTCAGTTGACCATCCCTCTTCCTCCAAATCAGTTGTTTGAGGTATTCTAAGTGTCTCCTTAGTGTCGTCATCATGGTAGTATGCTTTGCTTAACATTTGTGACACTTGTGAATCAATATGCGACACTTGTGACAGTTGTGAGCAACATGCGACACTTGCGACACTTATCACAGTGAGTAATGTTGATGTGTAACAATATCTACCCAACATTTAAAATTTGATAGGGTTATCATTCATGGTAAATTTACACATGTAGGATTCCTCCAACCAAGATTCAATTCCATCATAAAATTTACAATGACCACCATGGGACTGTTGGAAGGAATTTTAAAATGAATGGCATACTTGATGAGACCCATAGATGAAATTTTCATGCCATGTACCTTGTGGGAGAGTCTCAGTATGGGTGTTATCAAATATTAGATAGTTCAAAGAAAAATAATGAGAATCTGACATAAACATCGACCGAAACTGAAGTGCCTCATTATCTGATCAAAATCTGGACCAGGGGTCAAATTTTAGCCAAAAAATCAACGTTCTTGGAATTTCTTCAAAACGAATGAGAGTGTAGCCCTCGTCATCACGAATCCAACGCAACTCATTTCATCTCAAACGGACGTCGGGAGTGAGAGATATAGCGATCTGTTCGAATCACCAAACAGGTAAAAAATGTGTTGACTATGCAGTCCGTACAGTTCGTACGAATGATGACATGGCATGACCGTATGCTGACTTGGCAGAGGTGACGTGGCTTGATCGTACATCCGTATGATGACGTGGTCGATTTTGGTTGGCAGTTGAGGTCGAATGGTATCTTGACACGTGGCATTGTTTGGTCAAATGATTGGGTGCCACGTGGCCCAATCATGGGCTGCCACGTGGCACCCCGGTATTTTCTAATGGTTTTCTTGTTAATACTACGGGTTTCATTGTATTTAAATTACATTAAATTATGATATGGGCGCGACCAGGCTGGGGCTTAGCCCCAGCCCCCGGTCGCATGTATTCATATATATGACCGTTGGTTTATAAACGGAGCGCGCGCGCGGGGTTTTTAAAAACTTGTAGCTCACGGTTCCTTTGTGTTATGCCATGTGACCTTAACCTTTGGCGCGCGTGTTTTGGTGTTCAACGGTGTTTAGCCCCTTTTGTTTATGCACGAGGTCATATGACCCACCATATGCCCAGGTGCTAGGCGGTTAGGGGCTGGAGGCACCCTAATCGTCCTACGGTTTGAACCATTGGCGCGGTTGCACCCGGTGCCGGGTTTTTTACGCCTTAAATGGTGTGTGTGCTGGGTTCATGCAACAAGGGTGCATTTTGGCGAACCAGTTTCAACATGGTTGAAGGAGGAAAATGGAGGAGGCCTAACTTCTTCATCTTTTGGCCGATTGAGGTGCCGTAAAAGCCCAGCTAGGGGTTTTTGGATGTCTTGGATCCATTGGTGCTGTTATCAAGGCCATTTGAAGATTTCTTCTATAGGTTTTTCACCATTTAAGTTTCAGGAAGCTCTAGGGAGCTTTAAGCCCTCATTGATCGAGGACATGGTTTGGTGAACCTATGTTTGTTTTCTGTGATTGAATAATCATTTTTGGCTAATTAATATGCTCTGAACACATTGGGACAGGTTTTAGAGGCTTTTGAGGACTTTTACAGGTGTTTTTTCCAAAGAGAAGCTCAGGGAAGCTTATGGCCACATGTAGAAGAGGTCATGCCCGGATGAGCCATGATCCGTTTTCAGAGTTCTATTAGTCATTTTTGGGGTTTTTATGTGTTCTGATCTCAATAGTACAGTCTTTTTTTCCATTGGAGTTGAGCAGTATCTTTTAAAAGAAATTTTGACAAATTAATCCCAGAGAGCCAAGTCCATTGATGGAGGCTCAAGGAGATGTAGCCCGGAGGGGGGTGAACTCCTTTATCAGCTTGTTCTTGTTGTGAGTTTGATGGTTTATTTGATGCAAGTTGTGTTGCTATGTATTTGTTTAAAGTACATATTTAACCATCTAAAACAACAATTCCTCACACATAAACATTTACAAGAAGATGCATGAACTTAACACATAATTTTATCTTGCATATTTATACACATGAAGCAAGGTCCTGTAAAGTTTATTTTAATGAAGTAGCAGGTGCTTGCATAGAATAACAATTCAGCCTTCTATTTTCAGATCATTATCCAGGCAAGTCTCCCTAGGATCACATTTCACATAACCCACATGATGAGAAGAGAAATGATATCTAATTGTTTGAGGGAAACGTTGAGTGAAAAATGAACTCAATAATTCTCCTATAATATCGTCAAAATCATGTGAGGAGTGATAGAGTATTGAAATAGAATCCAAGGATGAGTGATGCATCTTCCCCTAAAGATAGACATGTGATTTTGGAGTAGGTTTAGACGACAATGTTTCTTGGATCATCTCAATGTTTCCTGTGTCTTGCACAGTGATGGGTTGTGTGGTTGACATGATTCTCTAAAGGGGAGACAATAGATGGTTCCCACTCTAGGTATAAGGGGTTTAAGATTTATGGTAAATATTCCCCCATAGTTGTGACATAGTGCTAATTAGATATCATCTACCCCCCATCATTCATCACCCGATCATGATTTTCTGTGAAGGATATAGTCGTTACTTTTCCCCATGCTAAATTACCATTCAAATCTACAACAACTTGGTGAATTGATTCTTCATTCAATATGGATTTGACATTGTCTATTGAAACAATTTCATGAGATGGTTCTTCGAAATTAGATTGCAAAGTATCAGATGTCTAAGGATATGATTGAATGGTCTATAGATTTGAAAGTATTTCTGTGTGATAAGAGGTGACCAAATATTCGTAGTGCATATTTGAATCTTGTGAATGAGAAATAATTTGATTATTCAGATTGTACCCTTCAGAAATAGAGATGAGTTATGAAATCCAATAAAAAATTTATTGGTCTAAGGGTTTGTCACTTTCAAGAAATTTGCAATAAATTTGCATGACTCTTTGAAATAAATCATCCACAAATTCATTTCTGAGCCTATGTATTTCTTCAAGTTCACTAAAGAGTTCATCATAAACATAATCTACACGAGAAACGATAAATATTTGCATGAATTGTTTCCAAAAATGTATCGATTTAATTGGTAATGTCCTAAACCAAGATTTAATCCGTCCTTCAAATGTGAGGATAAATAATCGATAGATTTCATTGACCTGAACAATCTTAATAATTTGTCATTTGATGTTAAATTGATTGAGATGTGTGAGTGAAAACACAAGCCCTTCACCATCGAATTTTGATTTTGACTAGAGATTAACTATCTCGACTGAGATGCCCCATGAGGGTCTTGGAAGACTCAAAGTGTTATCCCATACAAAGATACATAGAGGAAGCATGAGCCGGTTAAAACAACTTAATGAAATGAATCCACATGGGAATGATTGTCATCTGACCCTCCTTCAAGCGCTAATTCTATTGATGCAGGACAAATTTCCTTTTTCAATAAAAGAGGTTACTCCCAATAAGAAGTCCTAATTAGACCTATCATCATTTGGTTTTAGAAAAACATGATCAAAGAGAAATAAAATAAAACAAATGTGGAAATAAAACACAAAATATACACAATTCAATAGAGACATAGATATATGTTGTTCACCCAATGTGGGCTACGTCCACTAGAGAAATTATGAGGTCCTTCCTTTATTATTATCTAGAAAATGAAGGGATACAACCTACAACATGTTATCACTATAAAAACTTTTTTGTTGGAAACCCAACATCGAAAATTAGCAGGAGGCTAAGTTAGTATGGAGGAGTGAAAGACTGGCGGATGAGGTTGTATCCGGTGGACAAGGATAAATATAGCAGAAAGGTAAAGTAGACGGGGCTCAATGGATCGTGATCTTGAACGCTACCGAATCAATGGTCGAAGGACGCATCAGGCAAGGAAATAGCACACCGGTTAACATCTGAGAGGCAGGCCGATGAAAATACTGTGGTTTTGTTCCGAAGGTATGTGGTGCCACCAGATGCATATCAGGGGGAAGAGGGGGTAATCCTGAAACTACCCAAGTTCACCCCAATGTCACGTGTCAGAAATTCATTTGATGTATGTCAAATCCGAGGATTGCATGGGGAAAGGGATGACCGGTCAAATCACTTCATGCCACTTGTTCGAGTACTTTTCGTCCATGAGATGCCAGGTGAGCACCGCTAAATGACCAATTCGAAGGATCATCATTCAGAGTAGATTGGCCGAGCATGACAAACCAATGAACCTGTAAGTACTTTGTCATTAATTCATTATTAGAACTCAATGACTACTATCCTTCAAAATATGGATGGCATTACCCTGTTTTGGGCAATCAACGCTTCATTCGTAAACAAGGTAATTAAAAACTGGATCAACTTCCTAATTTATATGCAAATTAAGGGAGATAAACTTATGTTTTATGAGAAACCAGAAAACATGAACAAAGAAGACCGAGTAGCCTTCATTGAACCAGGATTTTGAATGAATATGTCAAATTCATCATTGAAGAAGAAAAAGAAACTGGTTGCTCGAATCTTAGCAATGAAATTTCATACAAAGCCTGTGGGAGAGCCATGAGCGGATAAAGAAGTCAGATTAAATCCCATCATGAAGGATTTAATCATCAATAGATATGCAGACGAGCACTATACACGAGCTGTCAAAAGGAAGCAGAGCAAGCATCATAAGATAGAGGTAAAAGATGAGGTGTTTGAAAGCATTGGAGAAAATCAACTTGCTTGGCTTGACACCTTGAAGGAAGAAATTGTTAATCTGAAATAGTTTTCATGCTAAATTCAATATGCTTCAGAGAATTTTATAATGATGTAGACATGTGGCATTCAAAGAGAAAATCTCAAATATGTCAGTTTTGTTTATAACACTCCCTATAAAATAGGAGTATAGTCGTTACATGTTACTCCTTTTTTGTAATTGATGTCTATTTTTAGAACTGTAGGGAATTTGATTCGTTTTGAATCTCGGATGTAATCTAACTATATATATTATTCCAAAGATAAATGAAAAAATGACTAATCAGAGAGGGGCCTGCCCTCGTAGTAGGAGGACTTTGTAAATTCCTGGAGCCAAAATTGAATATATAATGCAAAAGCATTTGAAATTTTTATGAAAAGATTCTAACGGTTGTGATATGAGTTCTATTTTCTCGCATAGTATGTATTCCCCGTGCCTTAAATTTCCATTTGCAATTTTATTTCGTTTAAATTGGAGAGTTAGAAGTCCATAATTTATCTTATGATGCTCTTGACTCAAGCAATTTAGAATATGTGATCTTCTTCTCAGCTGATTTAGAATTCATTTTAATAATGCTCAGATGCGGTTGATTGTTTCTCCTTTTCCTCTTTCACCCTGAAAATTTTAATTTACAACTCAGATTCATTGCCTCATTTAGCCTTTCTCCTCTGGATAGTTCTAATGGCCTTTTATTGTTTATTTAATTTCGACTCCATAGCCCTGAATGTCCCTCCCTTTCCTTGCCAACAACTTTATAAAACCCTCCCAAAACAATCTGAAATCTAGCCATCGATTGCCAAAGATATATCAAGTGACACGAGAGAGACCTCTTTGAGTTGAATAGGCTAGTGCCCAACTCTAAAGTAGGTTGAAACAATTACCTCTGTTGTTTGTCTATCGGCCAGACAAAATTTACAAAGTGCTAACATTCTGGTGTCATTGCCAAGGAACGAAGGAAAAAAATTCCCTGGGAAAGAACGACATGGTTGAGTTCTAAGGTCTGAGAGCATAGACACTTAGGCACATATTGGCTG
This sequence comes from Picea mariana, assembly GCA_032191745.1. NCBI lineage: Eukaryota > Viridiplantae > Streptophyta > Pinopsida > Pinales > Pinaceae > Picea > Picea mariana. The sequence continues at coordinate 140,836 of JASDQU010371560.1, forward strand.
TATTCCTGCTTTGGCAACTCCACACATTAAAAAATCAGATTGAAGATGATTCCACTGGTAGAAGAATCCAGAAATTTAAATTTTCACTGGCGACTCCACTCTCAATGAAGAATCCAGCTTCCAGAACATCATTGGCGACTCCACTATCCGAACATGACATCCTTGACAGAGGTATGAAAAATCATTATGGAAGAAAACAAGTACCTAAAATGGGAATTTTTCCAAGGCATTTTATTGTTTGTTATCAGTTGCTTCTGGTACTTGCCTGAATATGTTAGACAAATTTTTCTTCACCTACTACATGCAAACAATGATCATGATAATCCTGAAGTTGCATATCCTCCTCTTAATATTATACAAATATCCCCTCAGTTTATTGCCGACCTTGATCAAAAACTCCCACCTGAACCATATGATAACTACAACCAAGCTGATAAACCTCATGAGACCAAGGTTGATATTTCATCCCCTGTGACTAGTTCAACACCCCCCAATATCCAACACAGATATAGACCCTTGAAATTACCCCACATCCTTCATGATTTCCCTCCAAAGTACTATGAGTACCTACCTGTGTTTGACAAGGAACAAGGTACCATCACAGCCGAAAAACACATCCAAGGTTTTCATCATTTTATATATTTGTTTGAGATTGATCATGATGATGTTTGTATGAGGGATTTATCTCACTCCTTGAAAGGAGATACCAAAGAATGGTTCAAACATTTGCAACCAGGGAAAATTAGCTCATGGGAAGAATTGAAGGGTGTTTTTTCAAAGTTCTGGGGTAAGAAGAAATCTCTAGACCTGCAGCTTACATAATTCTATGCCTTGATAGGGAAAAGAACCGAGACCATTTACGCATTGAGTAGAAGGTTTTCTAGTAATTATTATGATCTGCCTAAAGAAATTCAACCTACTGAAGTTGCTGCCATGCTTTAGTATGCCACTACTCTTCACCCAGATTTGTCTTTCCTCCTGATGGAAAGGAAACATGTGACCTTAAAACAAATGTTCAATGATGCTCAGAAGATTCAACACAATCTCCTAGCATGTGAAAAAATTCAAAGTGGAAAATTGGGTGTTCTAGGACATAAGGATGAATGCGAACAGAGAACATTTGACTAGAATCTTGAGCATAAGATTGATGATATCATAAGTCCTTTGGAATTTTTTAATGAAAATCATTTTGTAGAGGATCATATCCCACTTATTGAAAGGGAAGGTACTTATGCAATTTATGATCCACCCCATGATGAGGATAAAGCTGATTGTTTCATTTATTCATTTGAAGATGGTCAAAAAGATGATCTTGCAAATCAGTTTGTTGAGGAGCAAGTTGATGTCCCAAGTTTTTTCTTGTTAGACAATGTTGCAGATGTTACCGATTTGCCTATATATGATCAATATGATGATGATTATGATAATGATCTCCCAGAACAACCAAGTGCATTTCCTCTATCAAGAAATGTCCTTATCCATCAGTATAACGATATAAATCATCTTACATATCACAGTCACAGAGAAGAGGGTACTGAAACAGCTGAAGGGAATTATTTGCCTTTATTCTTTTCTTCATTTGAATTGCTGAAACAAAATGTTTATAATGTTTCAAATCAGACATCCTCCAGACACGATGTTGAATATCCAGGGTACAATGGACTTACAAGTGAAAAACATCTTCCATTGTGTTTTTCTTCCTTTGAGATGTTGAAAGAAAATCATGAGGTAACAAAAGAAGCAAGAAAGTCTGACTGCAATAACACTACTTTACATAAGAAAATGGTTGTTGATGAGGAAGATCAACGAACTTCACATGCATTAAATGATCATGTGGTTGATAACATGGGAGGTTATTTTAGTTCAGAATTGCAGCCTATGCTCAATTACCAGCCTAAAAATGGAGATGAAGCTGATCAAGAAATTGGTGTTGAAGGTCATTTTCCTCCCCCTGAAACTAATATAGATATGCAACAAGATTTCCAACAAGACAAAGTGTTCCAAAGTTGTTTTTATTCCCCTGATAATGACGTGGTGGTCCAATTTCTAAGTGGCCTAAACAGAGATGAGGTTTCTGAAACTGCATCTATGGATACTTTGAACTATAGAAAAACAAATAACACAAAGTTTCAGGAAAGCAATAAAACAATGTATGCCACTCTTCAATCAGAAATACATAAAGATAATGAAAGGGTAGTTGTTTTATTTGATTCATTTGAAAATCATGATTTTGAACATGCATCCATGGAAACTCTAGATTGTGAAATAGTTCATGATGTTAGCTTTCACACTTGCTAGAAGATTATGAGAAGGAACTTACTTCCATTCATTCATTTGAAAGTCAAAGTGACATTCCTCAAGCAAATTTCCAGAAGGTTGATAAAACCACACCTGAATTGTTGGATGAAAAGAAGGATAGCCTCAATACACATAATACAGTTGTCATATTTGAAGATGTTCAAGAATGTATGGATTTTTTTTTTCAGACAAACCTATCGCTAACATTCCATTCGAGAACACACTCAGGATTAAAGAAGTAGAGCGAGAACAAAAAACACTTGTGAGGGAAGCATGTTCTTCTGCCTTAACTCCTAAAAACTAAATGTTCCCTCATGTGTTTCATGACCCCATGGTATGATATATGGAGAATCTTCATAATCAAAATCTATAGATGATGCCACTAGTATCTTCCATTTCAGGAGGTTGTTACTTCCATCCATCTCAGTAGATCTATCAGCTTCTTGATGAGAATCGACAAGGTGGATCACATGAAAACCATAATACAGTAGAAAAAGTGAGATGTAGTTTGGGCCTTATGCATATGTTGGAAGATTCACTTGCAAGTTTTCTAGAAATAGTGAACAATCTCAATATTGTTGAAATCCTAGGAATCAAATCCATATAAAACTTCCCAAAAGAGTCGTTGGCAAGCAGAGGTCGGATAGGGTATGTGCAAATAAACCAAGCGTTAGATAAGATGCTTACATGGTTACATTGGAATTTTGACTTCATCTGATTTGAAGATCATTTAAACTATTAGGGTAGGTAGGTGTGAATAAGCTTGATGATCAAGCATTTTCAATTCCCAAATAAAGTTTTCAGATAGATTTTTAGCTGTATACCCAACATTCAATCTCTAGATCAGAACATGGCACAGACCTGTTATGAGAAGCCCAATGGATAAGGTACATGATCTATTGTTCTTTGCTACCTCACAGGGAGGATAACATCCCCAATTAGAGCCTATGTTATCACTGTAAAAAAACATTTGTTGGAAACCCAACCTCGTAAATTAGTAGGAGGCTAAGTTAGTATGGAGGAGTGACAGACTGGCAGGCGAGGTCGTATCTAGCGGACAGGGATAAATATAGCGGAAATTTAAATTAGATGGGGCCTGATGGATCATGATCTTGAACGTTGTCGAATAAACGGTTGAAGGATGCATCAGGTAAGGAAATAGCGCATCGGTTAACATTAGAGAGGCGAGCTGATGAAAATATTGTGGTTTTGTTCCGAAGGTACGTGGTGCCACTAGATGCATATTGGGGAGAAGAGCGGGTAAGCCTAAAACCTCCCAATTTCACCCTAATGTCACGTGTCAGAAAGTCATTTGATGTATGTCAACTCCAAGGATTGCATGGGGAAAGGGACGACCAATCAATTCACTTCACGCCACTTGTTCGAGTACTTTTCGTCCATGAGATGTTAGGTGAGCGCTGCCAGATGACCAATTCGAAGGCTCATCATTCAGAGTAGATTGGTCGAGCATGAAAAACCATTGTACCTGTAAGTAATTTGTAAGTAATTCATGATTAGAACTCGATGACTACTGCCCTTCAAAATATGGATGTCATTACTCTGTTTTGGGCAATCAACGCTTCATTCGTAAATGAGGTAATTACAAACTGGATCAGCTTCCTAATTTCTGTGCAAATTAAAGGAGATAAACTTATGTTTTATGAAAAACTGGGAAACATGGAAATAGAAGACTGAGTAGCCTTCAGTGAACCAGGATTTTCAACGAATATGACAAATTCATCATTGAAGAAGAACGAGAAACTGGTTGCTCGAATCTTAGCAACGCAATTTCATACAAATCCTGCGGGAGAGCCAGGAGCAGATAAAGAGGTCAGATGAAATCCCATCATGAAGGATTTAATCATCAACGGATACACATATGAGCACCATACATGAGCTATCAAAAGGAAGCAGAGCAAGCATCAAAATACATAGGTAAAAGCTGAGGTGGTTGAAAGCGTTGGAGACAATCAACTTGCTTGGCTTGACACCTTGAAGGAAGAAATTGCTAATCTGAAATAGTTTTCAAGCTAAATTTAGTATGATTCAGAGAATTTTGTAATCATGTAGACATGTGGTTTCAAAGTGAAAATATGAAATATGTCAGTTTTGTTTATAACGCTCCCTATAAAATAGGATTATAGTCATTACACATTACTCCTTTTTTGTAACTGATGTCTATTTTTAGAACTGTAGGGAATTTGATTCGTTTTGAATCCTGGATGTAATCTACCTATATATATTATTCCAAAGATAATTGAAAAAAGGACTGACTGGAGAGGCACTTGCCCTCGTAGCAGGAGGACTTTGTAAATTCCTGGAGCCAAAATTGAGTATATAATGCATAAGCATTTGAACTTTTTATGAAAAGATTCTAACAGTTGTGATATGAGTTTTGTTTTCTCACATATTATGTATTCCTCATGCCTTAAATTTCCATTTACAATTTTCTTCTGTTTAAATTGAAGAGTTAGAAGTCCAGAATTCATATTATGATGCTCTTGACTCAAGCAATTTAGACTATGTGATCTTCTTCTCAGCTAATTCAAAATTCGTTTTAATAATGCTCTGATGCAATTTATTTTTTCTCCTTTTCCTCTTTCACCCTGAAAATTTCAATTTACAACCCAGATTAATTACCTCATTTAGCCTTTCTCCTCTGGATAGTTCTAATGGCATGCTATTGTTTATTTACTTTCGACTCCATTGCCTTGAATGTCCCTCCCTTTCCTTGCCAACAACTTTCTAAAAAACCCCCCAAAACAATCTGAAATCTAGCCACCGATTGCCAAAGATATATCAAGTGACATGAGAGAGCCCTCTCTGAGTTGAGCAGGCTAGTGCCCAGCTCTAAAGCAGGTTGAAATAGTTACCTCTATCATTTTTATATCATCCAGCCAAAATTTACAGAGTGCTAACACAACATACCCGTTGTAACTTCCTCTTCTTTCTCTCACGTTCTCTTCTCTTAGAATACAATATTCACTCACATACATAGCCACAATACAATTCCATCATAAAAGAGAGTTTCCTTCTAGAGAAAAAAACCTTAACATAAATTCTACCATTAGATCTGTGACCTTATAATGAACGATCCATATTGATTATGAAATTACAATATTTTACAAGACAATTTTCCCCAAAACATTTCTCTTCAAGGGTGCTTCCCTTGAACCCCTGCCAGGGGGGATCCACAATTTTTGTCTGCCCCCCCTGGACCCCCCTAGATAGAGATGTGGAGGGGAAACCCCCCTGCACCCCCCCATCAGGTAATGGGATCCAAAAACAACTGAAACAAGGCCTCTGAATCATGAATATAATCAGGCTCCACAACCAACAATCTCCCACTTGGAGACTGATCACAACAACTCCACTACTGTTGTACCTATTGGACTATGATCCACCTTGGATCTGGAAAAATTACCATATTCAATTTCATGCATGAAGACCAACTGAAACTGATCAAGAACTCAATTTCTCCCTAGTTACTACGTTTGTTAACATGTCTACATGATTATGGCTAGTATGTATCTTTTACAACTTCAATTTTCCATCTTCCAAAATGGATCATATGAAATGGTACCTGAACTGTATATGCTTAGTATTAGAATGGAAGGTTGAGTTATTTGCAATATGAATGCCACTATGGTTGTCACAGTACAACCTGTTACTCTCCTACTTATTTCCCAATTCCTCCATAAACCTCTGTAACCAAATCATCTCTTTACTAGCCTCTATATCAACAACATACTCTACTTCCGTTATTGAAAGTGCAACAACCTTTTATAGTTTTGAAATACAACTTACTGTTGTTCCACCTACAGTAAAAACATACCCTGTGGTGCTTCTCTTTCTATCTTTATCACCTGCCATATCTAAATCAACATATCCCTGTAGAACAATGTTTGAACCTCCAAAACATAATCCATGAGTAGCATTAACTCTCAAATACCTGAGAATCCATTTTACTTCCCCCCAATGTTCTTTACCTGGATTGTTTATATACCTACTCACAAATCCCACTGCATGTGCAATATCTGGTCTTGTGCACACCACAACATACATCAAGCTTCCAACTACTGATGAATAAGGTACCCTGGACATGTATTCTGTCTTCTTTTGTGTCTTGGGACACATTTCCTTGGTTAATTTGAAATGGTTGTCCAAAGGTGTACTAACTAGTTTTGCATTCTGCATTCTAAACCTCTCCAACACCTTGTCTATGTACTCAGTCTGAGATAATGTCAATTTGTGATTTTTTGTGTCTCTTATTATTCTCATACCAAGGATTTTATTTGCAACATCCAAATCCTTCATCTCAAATGAATTGGATAATTTATTTTTGAGCACATTCATATCCTGCATGTTAGACCCTACAACAAGCATGTCATCTACATATGATAGAAACATAATATAACTTTCATTTTCTAGCCTCTTAAATAAACACAATGATCAAAATGACATCTACCATAACCTTTTTTTGTCACAAACATGTCAAACTTGAAATACCACTGCCTTGGAGCTTGTTTTAGGCCATACAAGCTCTTCTTCATTTTGCATACCAAATTTTTCTTCCCTTTGACCTCATACCCCTGTGGCTGCTGCTTATAAATCTATTCCTCCAAATATCCATGGAGAAAAACAATTTTTACATCTAATTTTTCAATATGCAAATATTCTACTACCACAAGACTTAAAATAGTCCTAATTGAAGTCATTTTAACAATAGGAGAAATATTTCATCAAAATATATACCTTTCTTTTGTGCAAACCCCTTTACAACAAGTCTAGCATTGTACTGCTTTTTTCCTTGATCTTTTTCCTTCAACCTGTAAACCCATTTATTATACAATTCTCTTTTTCTTGCAGGCAACTGAACCAAGTCCCAATTTTGGTTATTTACCAAGGAATCCCTTTCCTCTTTCATGCCTTTCTCCCACTTCTTTTTAGTGTTTACTTGCATTGCCTCTTTATAAGTTTCTGGTTCACCAGAGCCAATCAACAATAAATAAGACAATGAAGGAGAGTATCGTTCAAGCAGTCTACTTAACCTAGTAGATCTTCTAACAACACTTGCAGGAGTTTGAGGTACCTTCTTCTCCTGTTGTTGTACATTTTGATTTTTTGGTACCTTTGGAATTTCATTTTCTTTGATTTCATCAAGCATTGTGTATTCTATTTTTTCCTTTTCCTCTTTCTTTCCTTGCAACTGATTTCTATACATGACCTTTTCATTGAATCCCACATCTCTAATCCTAATGATTTTATGATTTTCATAATCCCATAAGCGATAACCAAAACCATTAACACTGTATCCAATAAAGGTACACTTCTTGTATTTTTCCTCAAGCTTTGTTCTATTTTCTTTATCAATATGGACAAATGGCTCACAACCGAAAGTATCACCTTACGTAATCTTCCCTTCCTTACATAGTTCCCTCACGTATCCCCGGCAATGGCGCCAAAAATGTTGCCGTCCTAATACACACTTGGGTTATCGTGGAAGAAACCTTCAATCCACTTGGTGTGTCCTTGGGGGCAAGTCTCGAGTCAAGGTGCTGTCACCTGATCCTCAACTCCTCCGTCTAGGCCAACTCCTAGCGAAGCCAAGGGGGGTAGTCCCTATAAAACGAATCTAAGGCTTTTAAAATCTAAGAAAGAAAAAGACACTTATTCTAGGAGTTTATTTATGCAATTTTCGTCAAAATTTAACTAAGGAACTCAAGCTAAAGAGCTAGTTTCCTTAGGGTCTTTTAGCTTGCTTTCTTTCAAGAAATTCATAAGCTCAAGAGTAGTTTCTTTTCTTAAATCTTTCAAGTCATATTTGGTAATTATAGTGTCCATGCCTCTTCTGGAATGCCACCATCCAAGGATCTTGAAGGCCCTCTATTTATTAATTAAACACCAATATCTACAACATCTTCCTAGAATTGTAAGGGAAACCCAACATGAAATCTTTATCTCATACTCCTTACATGTTCCATGATTGTCATGTTCATCCTTTCTGACACACCATTTTCTTGTGGTGTTACTGGAACTATCTTCTCTCTACGAATCCCATGGTATGAACAATAATCATCAAACTCCTTGATGCAATATTCACCTCCATTTTTTGATCTGAGACACTTCAACCTTTTTCCTTTCTCATTCTCAACCAAAGCTTTCCATTTCTTTATAGTGTCAAAAACATCATATTTTTTTTTAATGCAATAAACCCAAGTTTTTCTAGTTGCATCATCAATAAAATTAACATAATAACGAGAGCCACCAAGAGACGATACCTGAGCTAGTCCCCATACATATGTATGCACAAGCTCCAAGTTTTCACTCTTCTTTTCCTTTCCAACCTTGAGAAATCTGGCTCTCTTTTGTCTTCCATAAACACAGTGTTCATAGAAATCCAAATCAACTTGTTTAAGTTCTGACAACAAATTCCTTTTGTGAAGTATCTGCATCCCCTTCTCACTCATGCGTCCAATCCTATGATGCCATAGTGTTTTATCCACACCTATAGAATCTAAAGACACTGAAGAGTCAGAATTACCAATACATAAATACAATGTACCAACCTTCTCTCCTTTTTCCATTACCAATGATCCTTTAGTGACCTTCCACGCCTTATTTGTAAATGTATATATACAACCTTCACTTTCCAACTACCCTGTTGAAATTATATTTCTTCTTAGGTATGGTATATGTCTCACCTATTTCAGTAACCATTGGTTTCCATTCTTTTGTTTTATTTGTACCTTACCCATTCCAACAATTTGACATGGGTCATCATCATCCAAATAAACCTATCCAAAATCACCTTGAACATAATATTGGAAATATTTCCTATGGGGTGTGGCATGAAATGAAGCCCCTGAATATACTACCCAAGATTCAATAATATTATCTAAAGAGAGAATCAAATCATTTTATAACATATCACCTGTTACATTTGCTTTTTGATTTTTCTCCTGCTATCCATCTCTTTGTTTCTTTGGAGCTTTACAGTCTTTGTTCACATGTCCTTTCTTCCTACAATTCTAGCACTCTATCTTTCCTAGTTTATATTTGGATCTTCCCTTCCTATAATTCCCGCGGTTCCCTAACCTCTTTCCTCTTTCCTTTTGTCTTCCTCTGTTCTCCACGATCAACGCATTACCTAATGTCTCACCTGTGGTTTTTCATTGCATTTCCTCGCTAAGGATAACACCAACAACATCATCAAATTTTAGAGTGTTTGAAATAGAGAAAAAGTTAATTACAACCATGATCAAGTTGTTCCAGCTTTCTAGAGATGGGAAAAATATTAGAAGATCCCTAACCTCATTGTAAAAGTCCACTTTTACAGAACTCAGTTGATTAGTAACCATATTAAATTCATTTTAATGGTCGGCAACATACCCACCTTTTGACATCTTCATATTAAATAATCGCTTCATTAGAAATACCTTATCGAAGGCCAGGGGTTTTTCATATAGTTTATCCAATGCCTTCATCAGATCCACCGTTATCGTTTCTTTTGAAATATTGAAAGCCACTGATGCTTCCAGGCACAACCATATTGTACCCAGTTCCTTTCTATCAAGAACCTCCCATTATTCATCCTTCATACTCGCCGACTGCTTTTCTTTTCGGCCCAATGGTAGGTAAATATCCTTCTGATATAAATAATCTTCCATCTGCATATTCCACAATTGACAATTTTCACCATTAAATTTATCGACCCTAAAATTTCCATATTCCTCCATTTCTCCCACTTGAACCATGAACCTTCTTTTCCTATGAGTTAACTTTCTCTTTGATACCAGTTGTTAGAAAAACAGGATCCTGTAGCAATAAAATAAAACAAAAAATATACACAATATAATAGAGACACATATATATGTGGTTCACCCAGTGTGGGCTACGTCTACCAAATAAATTTACAGGTCCTTCTTTTATTATTATCCAACAAATTAAGGGATAAAAAATACAACATACCCACTGTAACTTCCTCTTTTTTCCCTCACAATATCCTCTATTAGAATACAATATTCACTCACATACACAACCGCAATACAATTACCTCATAAAAGAGGGTTGCCTTCTGGGGAAAAAAAACCTAACATAACTTCTACCATTAGATCTACGACCTTGTAATGAATGGTCCAGATTGAATATAAAATTACAATATTTTACAAGACAATTTTCCCAAAAACATTTCTCTTTGGGGGCATTGCCCCCAAACCCCTGCCAGAAGGGGGGGGGGGGAGTGGCTCCAAAATTTCTTGCAGCCCCCCCAGACCCCTCCATTAGGTAATGGGGTCCAAACACTGTTGAAACAAGACCTTTGAATCAATAAGATAATCAATATCCACAACCAACATTTAGAATAGGGAACCCATCTAGATTCCAGCTCGACAACCATTTCTGGTTTGGGGTTTTACCAGTTGTAGTCAAGTCCACCAAAGAAGGTTTCTAATCTAAATAATGAAATGAAACTAATCTAAGATGCATTCATCCATATGACACTAAGTAAATAGAAAGAAAACATAGAACTATCCATACTCCTATCCATGACCTGAGAATTAGTTCACACAAAGCACAAGAAAGAATACGAATAAGTAACTGCAAACATAGAATAATCTAGCATTTAAACAATCATTTATAGTACCATGTCCACGAATTTAGACAAATATTCCCTAAAGAAAAAAATAAGAATGAAACCACCATACATGATAATAGTATACAACATAAATTACATCCTTATATAACCTGAGCGTTGAAAAAAACTCAATGGAGTAGTCCACAATACGTCCAAAATGAGAATAAAATTTCTCTAGAAAATAGCTTGGCCAAACATGATTCTCCTCATTAAAAGTTCTAGTAATAGTACATGAAAGATCAAAGATCCAAAATCCCTTTACTTGAATCCAATCCTCATATTTATTAATGTTCAACTTGACTCTTGGCCTTCTACCTCTCCCCCATGACCTTTCATTTACAAAATTTTGTCCTTATCCCCTTCGTAATGATGAGAGGACAAGGACAACATACATGTTTATGATTTAATATATAATATGTAGTTACATATCGAATTTGTATTTTAGTGCTGGTGGGCCCTCAAAGATTTTGGCCATAGTGTACCTCACCCACTGTGATGAGTGGTCTAGACATCAGGAAACTCTTCTCCCTCCAAATTTGATAGTCGACCATCATGGGGTTCATAATTCATCATCGACTATTTGAGTTAGATCCCCTTTTGATTCTTCTTTACTGCTGTGACAATTGTTTTTTTTGCTGCTGCTCCATTATCCTCGGTGGTAGATCGTATTTGTGAGGGTACTGCTGCATAATGGTATATTTATTTGATGTGTAACTGTTGTGCCTTCATGGTTTTCTCACCTCACATGCTTCCTATTCAGATCGATGAGTATGATCTTCCTTTAGCATTGGTACTTGGCACCATTCAACAGATGAGTGACCATAGAATAATATTGAAATAAACATTCAAACCTATAGAACTGAAACATTATCTAAGTGAGAGTTCATATATGCTTCCCAAAGTTCGGTTCTTGGTTCCTCTACTCTTGGTTGAAGTATTGTGTTCTTCGGGGATTTTGCTAATATGCCAGATATTAATCCTAAAACATGTAAACAATTGGTGAGGAATCTATGAAATCATAGAACTATGAATTTGTAGATCTCGGAAAGACCTTTCCAATGGTATAAGGAACATGTGAGACAAGCATAAGAGTCATAATTATGACCACAACACAAAAGGTAGTTTTGCAGGGTCCTACTCCTTTGTCACCATGATGAGCACATACTCTCCTATGTTTCAACAAGAAAATCATGAACACATGTGTCGGTAAGAAAAACATGAAATCATCTATGTATCGACAAGATGAGCACACACTATCCTGTGTGTTGGCAAGAAAAGAACAAACTCGTGTGTTAGCAAGATGAGTACGAACTCATGTGTCGACAGGATGAGAATGAACTCTCCAATGTATCGGCAATATGAGCACAAAATATCCTATGTGTCGGTAATACAAGTACAAACTCTTATATTGGAAAGATGAGCACGAACTCTCCTATGTATCGACAAGATGAACACAAAATCTCCTATGCATCGACAAGAAAAGCACGAACTCATGTGTTGGAAAGAAAAGAATGAAATCATGTGTCGACAAGATGAGCATGAACTCTCCTATGTATCAACAAGATGAGCATGAACTCTCCTATGTATTGGAAAGATGAACACAAACTCCCCTATGTACCGACAATATGAACATGAACTCTCTTATGTGTCGACAAGAAAAAAAAAGAACTTGAGTTCAAAAGTCCATAACTTTCTCATACGATGTCCGAAGGAGGCATCATTTTTTGCAATGTGGAGAGCACAAGGAGGGGATTATATATAGATACCTTACAAATTCACTAAATTATTTGAGTAGATTCATGTTGAATGAAGGTCATGATTAACAAGGCTTGCTTGATGGGAAATCATTGGTGATCATTATGGCACTTTTGGACCTCGGATTTTGATTCAGTCAGTGGTGTTGGAATCATAATCTCATAAAGCATACATCTATCCTATTTCAGGAGTGAAAAATCCACTTTGAATAGTATGTAAAATTACAAGAAAATATATTTTTTAATGAAATTTCAGACCCTATTCTTGCTACTACTTTGCTTGAATTCAGTTTCATCAATTCCTATGACATCTGTGTTATATAGGATCTTAATATATTCATTATAACTAAATTCATATGTTATTGGATGAGAAATATTAGCTCATGAAAACAACCAATTAAAGTTTGGAGCACTTGCCACTGAGTATGTGATAAGAGTACCAGATCTTCTTTGAGATGAAATTTAGAGCCAACCTCTGCCCTGTAGATGCTGTAATTAACACACCTAACAATAAAAAACACTTTCATGATCAAGGTTAGTCATAAAATAAAGAAGGCACAAAATGTGCATGCTGACATGGTATGCATAATGAAAGCTGCTAGAGACACACACAAAATTAATAGTGACCGCAACATGAAGTGGATCAATAGAGGTAGGAAATCAGTCATCAATTATACGAGCGGGAATGTAATGCTTAATCATTGGAAATGATAGGAACATGACTAACTGACACAACAAGAAGGATCTAAGTTGGAGGAGAATAGAAGAGGCCTTAAGATGAAGGCATCTTGCTGACAAAGTCTGTGTTGGTGAGAAAAGGAAGATTGATGTCGATACACTCAATTTCAATAAGAGGTTAACATCTTTCTGTTGGCATATCGATGATAGTAGAGGGAAACTTGCTAAAAACAATTTTCATCGGAGGGAAATAAAGGCAACTTACCGATACATGACGTATCGACGAAGATGAGATGAAACTCACTGATACCATGTATTAATTAAGATGAGATGAACCTCACTGATACACCATGTATCGACGAGGATGGGGTGATCTACGCCAATGTATATCGACGGTCAGAAGCTGATGAAGTGTCGATGTATCAACGTTCAAGGGATGATAAATGCTGGTGCATTAGTGATCATAAAATGATTAATGTCGATACACTAGGAAATGGAAAAAGAAAATTTCTAAGTGTTGGCCCTTTCTACATATCAATGGTCGAGAGAGGATGGTCTCCTATGTTTTGGTGAAGATATCACTAACTCACCGATACTAGCTATATTGGTGAGAAAAATATTAACCTGCCTATATAACCAGAATCAATAGGTTAGAAGTTAGAAAAAACTTTAAGTGAAAGTTTGGGAAAGTATATTGGTGAATAAAATCCCAAGTCGCCGATATGGACTGTATCGATGAAGGAAGAAGGATGCTCGTCGATACCTAGTGTATCAGTGAAGGAAAGAGGAAGATTACCAATATAAATTGTATCGGCAGGCCAATGTCTTCTTTAAAATCTCTGAAATGGTAAATTATGGAGAGCGAGAAGAGAGACTTGGTATTTTCCATTTGCATGAGATAGTCTAAGAGGCTTTCCGATAGAAAAGTTTAGTAGGGGGGGGGGGGCAATTTCTTCTCTTAGAGAAAAGATAAAATAAGAAATTAGGTAGGGTGTTGTGTTGGCACAACAATTTTATAAAATAAAATAGTCTAGACCCACATAAATTGTCAAATCTAAGGGTTTTATCAAAGTCTATTATAGATCATGATGTGCATACTCAACCAAATATTGGAGAGAAATATGATTGTGAAGTTTTGGATGATGAATTGGTTTCAGATGTTGTTACAAGAGCTAGTGGGTTAAAACAAACATTTGATGCTCATTATGATTTATTGGTCAAGGAATTGATGTAGAATTTTATGATTCCATGAAAGAGGAAAAAATCAAAAGCTATGATTAACCACTTTTTCTAGTTGGTTTGGATGTTCAACTTAGAAAATTGAGTGTATGGATGATGCAAGTGTTAAGTAGATTCCCTTTCCTGTCTAGTCATTTATTTTAGAGCTCAATTGGAAAATTTTTGTTCATAAATCTATTTGAAAATAATTTCATTTATTTTAGAGCTCAATTGGACATAAACATGTAATCAAAGGAATGTAATTTTTTTTCATAAATCTATTTGAAAATCATTTCATATAAACTATTATGAATCAAATTGATTGTCTATGTCATGCCACTTATTTCATGTCATGCCCATGTCCCATCAACGTCTTACATCACATCATAGTACTCAAGGGTAATGATTTGGGGATAATGACTTGGTTCTAGTTATGTTTGAGGGAACTAGGGGCCTTAGAGTAGTATTTGATAATGGATAAATGTGGTGGACAGGTGAAAAAATGACAGATTTTAATGCCAAGTATAATCTTTGGGTAAATTGAGATGCTAGTAGTCATTTACATGTCATTTAACATATTAATTGTTCACCGCCTCTCAAGGCATGATATTCGTTTTGAATGATTGGAAAGATGAACATGAAATAAATCACTCAGTTGGTTAATACTATTAGATTGAAGTTCCTATTTATATTGATGTAAATATAGACAAGCCCCAAGCCATTGCATATCTAGAAGTTGAACCCTCAAAAACTAAAGCTACAATAGGAACAACTCATAACTTGAATGCATTAATTGACATTTTAGGTCGGCACCTCTAAGGGAGAAATAATTCGGTAGAAGACATGGTTCTAATAAATTTACATATCCCACATCATTGAATGATATTTGAAGAAAATAACCTTTGAAGGGAAAATTCAAGGCTTACTAAAGAATGGCAGATTTCATATGTTGGCAAAACATACAAGGTTAATAATGTTGTATGATTAGAAGAGGATAGGGAATGAATGAAAACATAATTCATGTGTAGCAATGAGGATATCCATTTTCCAATAAAATTTTAAGTACATAATTCTCTATTAATAAACCCAATTCACCATGAATTTCAACATGCTTATAGGTATAGAGTCAATCTTTGATTTTGAAGCTTCTCAAGTATGTGTTCCATTATCACAAGAATTTACTAAGAGAGAAACATGGAAAGAGATTCAAGTTTATCATAGATCTTGGTATTCAATATTAGTCCAACTATAAACCCAACATTCTATAGACCAACTACAAAAGGTTAAGTAATGGATACTGAAACTAGTTCCATCATTGACCAAGTGTTGAAATTTCCTGAAGACTATTGTTTACATTTGATCTTTTTCATAGCTTGGAGACATCTTCCAAGGGGTGCATTAAAATTTTATTTCCATATGATATATACTTGTTGATGAATGATGTGGATTATTTTTATTTTTTTGCATTCTTACATTAAAATCCTACTTTCAATAATGCACAATATAGGTAGTTCATTTTCAATTTTTGTTTGTATTTAAGGATTATCATATACATTTTATTTTATAGCTTAGTTTTTTCCTCTCATTTCTAAATGAGTTATGTTTCATGTTGTTTGTTAAGATTTTATTTCCCTAAACATAGAATATTTTTTCCAAAAAAAAATTGTACATTCTATTTCAAGTTAAAACTAAAAGTACATTTAAAAGGTGTGTATAAGCATAGAATAGACCAAAAGAAGACCTCTTTGGTGGTGTGTCAGAAAATATTCAGAGAGGATCACATTATGCATGAAACCCAAAACTTCTTGTTCTATACCATATTTTCACCATAGAAGCAACTACCTGACTCAGCCACGTGGCACAAATATCATGACCTTCAAAATAAATTATTATCATATAAAATAATAACAGTCAAATGTTTAAGGGAGAATCTCTTATCCTATAAACAACAAAATCTCCTACACAAATATCATGACCTTAAAAATAAATTACTATCATGTAAAATAATTGTGACACTTAAAATATTTATAAAGCATTACATCTATATTAAAAATTTTGTTAAATTAAATATAAATTAACATTGTGAATAATTATGTATAATAATTGTGAAACATAAAATGTTTATATCAAAAAACAATTCAATTAAAAAAAAATCTTTAAATTATTATTTTTTAATTAGATGTAGAGGTTAAATTTGATATTGAATCCTTCGTATATGGTTGGAAAATCAAAAAGTATGGTTGGAAATTATGGGTTTGAAGGGGACGGCTCCATAATACATATATGAGAATGCGTTCAAACATTATAAAGCAAGTAAACCCCATCGAATGAACTTCATTAAAATATATTTTACTTGTTTTAACATGTGAACCATTTCCAATCAAAAGATGGAATGAGAATTTGATATCATAAAGGTTCCCTAATACTATGCTTTCTTTATAAAAGATTAGTCTCATCCAGATGTTAGAAGGGGGCATGCTTAGAAGAATACATGATGATGGGTCTATTAGTCGGATCAGG
Source organism: Picea mariana (assembly GCA_032191745.1). Lineage (NCBI taxonomy): Eukaryota > Viridiplantae > Streptophyta > Pinopsida > Pinales > Pinaceae > Picea > Picea mariana. Next base: position 157,939 of record JASDQU010371560.1, read on the forward strand.
TACTTAAAGATGTCTCGTAAATATGCCTAGGAGTGAGCATGCCTAAGTTAGGATTAGTTTCATCCCTTGTGCCTAAGGATACCTCACTTCTTGACTTGAAAAAAAAACTTGTATTATATAAAATGCATGTCCCTAAAAGATTAAGTTCTCCTCTATCCTATATTAAAGTTAGGGTGCACCCCAAGAGGTTCTTGGTTCTTTCACTCTTATACAAATTTAGGTTATAACATACTTGGGCATAAATTTCCAAGTGATTCCCTCATTCATATCCTAATCAGAGTGGAATTCCCCAAGAAAATACTTTTGGGTATTAATGGGGGTGTCATAATTTGTAAGTACTTCTCTTACTCTTATTAAAATAGGGTGCACCACAAGTGGTTCCCTTGTTATTATATTAATTCTTGTTTAAATCCCAAGAACATAATTTTGGGACTAACTAAGATGAAAATTCATTAAGTTGATGTCTCACTCCTATATATGTAAATTAAGGTGTGCCCCAAGAATGTCCTTTACTTCTATACTAATTAGGGTGAAATTCCCCAATGACATACTTTTGGGTATCGATAGGGGTATAAGTTACCAAATGGTTCTTTCACTCCATACAAATTAGTAGTTCCCTAAATCCTATACTAATTAGGTTGTAAGTATTAACAATATACTTTTAGGTACTAATTGGGGTGTAGTTTCCAAGTGAGTTTTTTATACATAGTACCCTTTTTATAAATATCATAATTGGAAATATGTTTGAAGATAGTCAAAACAAGTCATCAAAATCTGGAATGTAATTTCAATGAAAAATTAAAAATTCTGGAATGTACACATGTGCCAAGTTTGTTTAAAAACACCGTAATGGTATTCCATCTTCAATTATTCGTTCATGATCGACTTTGGACATTTTCCATTTTCTAACATTTTTTTTTGATTGAAATTCTATTAACTTTATGCACACTACACATACCAAATGACTATATTGACAACTTGTGACATCTGACTGGTAGTCTTGAAAGTGAACATGAGTATCGGTTTGATGGGTTTCTTGAAAAAAATATCATTTCAATACAATGGATCATCTTTCATATATAAAATTGTTATCATCAAAATCTTCTAATAGCCTCATCTTTTGTTCTGTGCATCGCATCAAATAATATTTCACGTTTTCAGTGTTGTCTATAGGTGAAACCATGGCAAAAACATCTCTTGTAAATAATTGGATATATTGGACAACAAATAATTCATGTTAGATTATCACACAAGTACATCTACAAGTTATTTGAAAAAATTTAAACATAAAAAATTTACCTTCTCTAAGAAGATCATAAACTCTATCACCATCAACTGACACTATATTTTCATTTGATTCCATCTCCTCTGAGCTTTCAAGTGGCATTTTCCCTTTTACATTAAGTTCAATATGTCTCCAAGATTTAACATATCCTACATTTTCGTTCTCGCAAATATCTATGGATTTTGTGTCCTTTATGCAAATTGAACAAAAACAAGAGTCATTTCTTCTATCAAATGCAAATCCATTTTGAAAATGTTTTGTTTTAACTAAATGTATTTTTCTTGTCCCAGGTATTGTATTGGCGTCATATGAGATTGATCTATTTACATCTTCGATTCCAACATACCAAAAAAACCTGCACAAGACAAGAACTTGTTAACTTGAAATCTCTCAAGAAAATGATTGAAGATTGAATATAAATTTGNTTTGTGTCCTTTATGCAAATTGAACAAAAACAAGAGTCATTTCTTCTATCAAATGCAAATCCATTTTGAAAATGTTTTGTTTTAACTAAATGTATTTTTCTTGTCCTAGGTATTGTATTGGCGTCATATGAGATTGATCTATTTACATCTTCGATTCCAACATACCAAAAAAACCTGCACAAGACAAGAACTTGTTAACTTGAAATCTCTCAAGAAAATGATTGAAGATTGAATATAAATTTGAACACGTTTAAATTTATATATCCTGTGTACATACATGTAACATTTATATACAGACACTCCTGCGCACATCCCTTGACGGATTATATTCATGGCTTAGTGCTATTTTGCACCATTCAACAACTTTTTCAGCGGATTCAAATCGATCGGCATGAGGGTTCAGCTGGTACCTTCGAAGTGCTCGTTTTATACATGCCCCTGCACCGTTGTGCTCTCCTTTTCCATGACCAATCTCAAAAAAATTCCAACAATGTGTAATGTTTAATTTTTTATGAAGACGACATAACCAACAGAATGATCGTGCAGATCTGAACTCACCCGCACACCCATTGGACCATATCCAATGTTGACCGAATCTGATTTCCCATTCTTTCAATGAATCATAAAATTTATCAAAACAATGTTGTACATAATGTGTGTCGTGTGCTTGATCATCACTTATATAAAAGCGATATTCTTTAATAACATGTGGATTGTCGTTGGTGATTTCTATGTTATCAAGACTTCGTTGAGCATGTTTATATAGAACGTGGACAAATATCGTGACTTGATCAGAATGATAATATTCTCTCTGTATTTATTTTTGTGCAACGAATGTGTAACTATCTGCAAAATCAACTACAGACAAAATTATCCCTGGTGGAAACACTTCACGGGATTGTTTGAATTGTAGATCTTGCCATCGAGCTCTATGTGAATGCTTGGTGTATTTATAGATTTCTTCCTCAAACTTCTTCAAAAAATATATCACGCAGATGTTATCTACCTTCAAATCAATCCTTTTGGAAAAAACATTTGAAGAATGTGGATCCGTCATGCTCAGATATTCATATCGCTTCCAATTGACTCTTATATTAGAAAATGATTGATCATTCATATCAATATGATACTTTGAATGAAACAAACTTAGATTTCCATAACGATCACATTTATTTCCACCAACACATTTTTTTTTTGTAAAATAAATTATCATCTTCTCTTTCACATAGAATTTTAGATATAAAAACACGGAATGTGGAAGGAGGAGGTAAACTTGGCCATAAAGTTTTACCAAAATCCAAAAAAGTGTCGTAATACAACTCAAATTCCACATGATAACGAAAATAACAAGTGTCACAGATAGTGATGGGTCTAACAAACCATGGTTTTTGTTGCACAAATGTATTGATGGAAATTTTAACTTCTTTGTGCTCTTCTTTGAACTTATTGAGCAACTCTATTTGTGTCACTGGAAAAATATTTTTTGGATGTTCTTCATATTTTTTTCATGCTATTCTTCGTCACAACACATCCCTTGTATGTGGTGAAACATGAGATTCTTCCAACCAACAATTACAGGCCAATTCTTTAACATTTTTTGTAAGTCTATCTTTGTAGGGTTGTCTAGAAATCATTGTCCAACAAGCCAATTCATCATTTACATCTATTTTCAATCGAAATTTTCTATGTTTGTGCAATGTTTTTCTTGATGTTCCCATCGTCTTTGCCATGGGTCGTGTCAAGCGATATTTTATATTGCTCCCTAAAACAATTGTTGTTTGTAACGTTCTACATGCAACACAAAAATCTTTTTTTCGAGATTTTCCAAAAGCTTTTAATACACTAGTTATATTGTTAAACACATTTGGTTTCACCTTTGTATCCTTTTTCGACTTTTGAATACCCAACAATGATGTAGCTTCTTTTAACTTTCTTGACTTCATTAGACAAAGTAAAAGTTGAGCTTGTACTGTTACTGATTCATCTTTGAAAAAAGTATTATACATATTCTTAGTTTGATATCTTATATAATGCTTAGCTTTTTTCTTCCCAAATTTGTCAGTATAAACATTTTCTAATATTTCATCATCAATGTTGATAGATTCTCCTGCATATTTCAATTTAAAGTTTATATTAAAAAACATAACCCGAACACAAATTCACTAAATTATATATACTTGAGTGTTCATCTTGTATTAATTTAAATTTATGTACATACCTATAGGTGATTCGTCTTTTGATTCAATTTCGGTTTCAACGTCTTCTTCGACATTATGAGACAAATCTATTTATGTTTTTTGAAAAACATCAAATTGTAATTACAATCAATTATATTATTTACAATATTTTAAATTTGAATTTTATACTTTGAATTATGTACTTTCTGAATACAGTCCCAATGTGTGTTGTGTGCTCGATCATCATATGTGCATGCATACTTGGTTGAACTTCTCCTTGTCGAAAATCTCTATTGACATTACCATCGTTTCTTTCTTCAATATTTGCACGTTCTTGTTTCTTTCTCCGATAAAGCTCTTTCCTTTGTTTGATTTGGCAAGTATCATCTCGAGTGCGATCATATTTTCTCTTGCGCAAACTTTTGTTTCCCATGAATTTTATAGTTATCTGTAAAATATATGTTCAACAAAGACTTCACCTTGAAAAAATGCTCAACATATAAATTGTTATTCCAATAAAAACTTGAACAAACATCAATTACCTTATTCAACAAAAACCAAAAAGATGATTCGAAACTTTATTTAAGTGCTCTAGAAAACCATTATGTATTAATATCGATCCTCCGATTAAGCCTATGGATCAGAGGGAAGAAATAAAGAAAGAAAAGAATACAGCTGCAATCAGTAATAGAAATGCTTTGAAATCCCTATCCTCGAGCTTATATATGTCTGTCCATTCGATGAATTGTGTTAAATGTGTTCAGCCGAAAGCCTATTTCTACAATTTAGCACGAAATGAAACGATACGACATGTTGTTTCATTTTTTCCGACCAATAGAATTCGTTCAACAACCTTTCGGCCGAAAGAAGGTTTTTTCGGCCGAAAACCTTGGAAACCGTTTAGTTTTGAAGGTTTTCGTTAGATTTTAGTCTTTCGACCGAAATATTAGTTTTTCGGCCGAAAGATTATTTTGGCCGAAAACATGAAATTGGGACAGAAAACAAAAACCATAGAATTGCCCCAAGCTTACCTCAACTTTGGAGGTTGCGAACTCCTGCAAATACTGAGAATTTGGTTTCGAAAATGACACCAACATTTCCAAAATTGAATCTACTGTCAATTCTTATAATTTGCTTTCATTTTCTTTATTTTTATCTAATTTTATTTAATTTAAAAAAAAACACTACAGAATATTTTCAGCAGACATTGTGATTCAGTGAAATGAAATATCGGTATATCTAAAAATATACAGTGAAAAATTTGTAAAAAAATACATTCATAATCCTTAAACTGTTCTTTTCAAAAGGGTATATTTAGATTTTAGTTTTAAGTAAAAATTAAGATAGATAATTGTCAAATTGACATATCAAATCGTGATAAAAAAAATTTGAAAATAGTCATTGGAAAGCTAACAAAATTATTCACAAGTTTTGTTTTTACTGTAAAGTGAAATTCTAAATAAAAAAAATAATTTTGTATGCCGGAAGTTGAAGAACTTGTGATCCATCTTCATGATTTCACCCTGAATATTTTAGTGTAAGATTTGGTCCATTAACATTCAACATATACAAAACATTCACTAAACCATGTTTAATTTTAGTTTTCCCAACAATACATGAAATGTATCTCCCTCTTAAGTATCCCATTTTGGAATATGTTTTCACATTATCTTTAGGTAATAAATAATAAAACACTAATTTATTTTCTTATTCCATTTATATCATAAGAATTGTCTATTTTCATGGTGATGAGAATAAGTTACAAAATCTCACAATCCTCTTTTGCATTGAGAGAGATTTTCATGATGATGAGAATAAGCTACAAAATCCATAATCCTTGTTTACAATATGTATTACATATAACATATGTTTTATGTATACATATAACATATGTTATGTTATATGTAATTAGCTTATATGGAGTGATTAGATTATAACATATAAGCTAACATATGTAATACATATAACATATGTTATATTGAAAGAAACAATGCACAATCTATAATACAATATAGATGAAACTTGTAATTTGAATAATGCTTATAAATCTAAATAAAAAGCATTGAAGTTTGTAATATAAAAAACATTGTTTTTTTTTTTTCATATTTAGAAAAGGGACAACCCCAAAGATAATTAAAAAAGGAACAATCTCAAAGTTAAGTAATTAGTGCAAAAAATGCATAGTCAAGGTCATAAATCCTAAATGCAAAATTGAAAAAAATTATGCCTTATGAAACATGTTTTCCAAATGTACCATATTCCATCCTAATAGATATAGTATCTTACATACTATCATGATAAATGTACCAAATAAGTTATGCCTTAAGCATGCTTTCCAAATGTACCATATTCCATCCTAATAGATATACTATCTTACATATTATGGAAGCAAACTAACTAAAACAACACGAGTAAGATTAGAATTAAAATATATTAGTTAATACAAAGAAAACTAATTATAAGATCAAATAAACATTGGGTTGTTTAATTATTCTATTTTGTTTTTTTAGTTGGAATGGGTGATATAAATCTGTATAAAATTGCAATTTTTTGTTGTTTAAATTGAATTTCTAAATATAGAAATAAATTCAGCTTGCTAAAAAACCTCTGGGTCACTCATATTATATAGAATTAACAACTAAAATCTACAAATCCAACAAATTTTAACAGAATTTCAAGTAAAATTAATCAAAAAATATAACAGAAAAAAGACCAAAACTTAAAACAATTAATCTACAGCATAACTATATCATCAAACAAACATAAACTAACAAGATTAAAAACACAAATAACAAGATTAGAATATATTAGTTCTCAAACCCCTTATGGGCTTCTGATAAAAACGCTTCTGTGTTTCTTTTGTCTTTGGGATCGTGCAACTTTGATACTTAGGTGTTGCATATTGAAGAGTGCTCCCTCTATCCAGTTTCTTGTAGAAATTTCAAGAGGGAGTGACTCATCGCTATGTCTATGGATAATAAAATGAAAAATCTTTGCCTCTGCTTCTTGAAGAAATGTCAAGAGAAAAACACACTAAAAAAACATTCATTACAATCCACATTTTCACATATACAATCCACATTTTCACATATAAAGAGCAATAAAAACCAACGGCAAATTACATTATCATCGTCACCATGTAATGCCGAAACCACATTTACAAACAAAACCACATTTATAAACAAGAGAAGTAGGGAAAAATATTTGGCTATCAGACAGAGGTTGCCCAATTCGCTGCACTATCCACTCGACGAATGCTATTGATTCTAGTGAATTTGTCCACTTTGAAAGTTGCTCCACACTCATGGCCCTCGTTGTCGACTCTCGGTATGGCTTTCATCTTATTCAAAGGGTGTTCAAAGCTCTGCAATCCCCCACCATTCCAAAACATACATCCTGAAGTACACAATTTCAATATATTTTTAATGAGATTTTATAAACCAGGAAAAAATTTATAAACTAGTAAAAATTTTAAGAATCTATATTTATGGTTAAAATTTTGCCTTATAATTCGAAAAGCAAACAATAAATGTTTTAAATGTTTTAGTGTGTAGAAGTTTAAAAATTTCCTATACATAATTAAAATTGCAAAAAAAAATAAAATTACATAATTAATGAAAAAAAAAAGCAAACAGTAAATGTATTATTTTTGTAGAAGTGTAAAATTTAGCCTATACATAATTAAAAACGTTAAAAAAACAAATAATAAATGTTTTATTTTGTAAAAGTGTAAAATTTAGACCATACATAATTAAAAATGTTAAAGAAGCAAACAATAAAAAATTTAGACCATACATAATTAAAAATGCTAAAGAAGCAAACAATAAATGTTTTAAGTTTTATTTTGTAAAAGTGTAAAATTTTGCTTATACATAATAAAAATTGCTAAAAAAGACAAACAATAAATGTTTTATTTTGTAAAAGTTACAAATTTTGCCTATACATAATTAAAAATGCTAAAAAACAAACAGTAAAAGTTTAAAATTTTCCCTATAATATGTATAAAAATGCTTAAAAAGTAAATAATGAATGAATTTTACTTATACATAATTAAAAACGCTAACAATAAATGTTTGATTTTGTACAATTTTCATTAAAATTTTCAAATACTAACAATAAATGTTTGATTTTGTAACAGTTTTCATTAAAAAAATTCTATGATTTTGTAACAGTTTTCATTAAAAAAAAAATTAGATTTTTTTTTATTTTTAAATTTAGATATTTTTAATTAAAATAATTTCACCTTATTAAAATTTGGTCTAATAATCATAAAGTTTCAGGTCTAATACTCAGAAAGTTTCAGTATTTACATAAGTTTCAGGTCTAATACTCAGAAAGTTTCAGTATTTACATTGGTCTAAAAATAAATGTTTTATTTTGTAAAAGTTTAAAATTTTGCATATACTTAATTAAAAATGTTTAAAAAATAAATAATAAATGTTTTATTTTGAATTTTACCTATACATAATTAAAAATGCTAACAATAAATGTTTGATTTTATACAGTTTTCATTAAAAAAATTCAAATGCTAACAACAAATGTTTAATTTTATAACAGTCTTCATTAAAAATTTCTATGATTTTGTAACAGTTTTCATTAAAAAAATTCTAATGAGTTAATCTATTTTTTCATTTTTTAAAATTTAAATCATTTTTAATTAAAATAATTTCACTTATTAAAATTTGGTATAATACTCAGAAAGTTTCAATATTTACATTGGTGTATAAAATCTCAAAATTTTAGAATCTGAAATTTTACATTACTATTAAGCTTTTATGGAAAAATTAACATATATACTTTTTAATTTATATATATATATATATATATATATATATATATATATATATATATATATATATATATATATATATATATATAAAAGTGTATAAGTTTTTATAATTTGTCATAATGCTACTCTATTTCTATATATTATTGTATAAGTAGTTTTGAAAAGATCAATGTTTTATATATATATATATATATATATATATATAGTCATAATGTTACTCTATTTTAATATATTATTGTGTAAGTAGTTTTGAAAGAATCAATGTTTTCAATGGACACTGCATCCACTAAAAATATTAAACATTTTAATACTACTTACACTATTAATATATTCAAAAATCTCAATCAAGAATTAACCAAATAAATTTCTGCGTTTTAAAACTATTTACATAATTAATATCTCCAAAAATCTCAAACAATATTTAACCAAAAAAAATCCTTAAACATAGAAGGAAAGTCAAATACAAAACCTCGATCCTTGTTTAATATATCCAAAAATTTCAAGCAAGATTTCACAAAAAGGAGATTTGTTAAGCATATGAGGAAAATATAAGTGAAGTACAAAACCTCAATCCATGAAGCCTACCTGCTGGGAAAGGTGCAAAAGACTTTCCGCATCCATCCTGTAAGATAGTTGGATCATCAGAGAAAACGAGAGATCCATCAACTGCTGTCCCCCAAAACAATGGCACTGATCCATCTCCATCCTGCAGCCAAATGTTCAAGTCATAATGATCTACACCCATTTTAATCCCAAATTTATATAAAAAACAAAAAACTAAGTGCCATCCCACTCCCCAGCACTAAATGCCATACCAAAAAAACAAAGTGTCATAGAAAAAACAAATAGTAATAGCACCAGCACTCACCACTGCTGCAAAAACAGTGGTTCGTTTATTGTCAAAAAGCACAAAGGCGAAGTGTCCATCCATGTCCTTGACAACTTGATCTGCAGGGTAAGGGCCTCTTTCTATCAACGTCTTGTATACCTCTATCACAAGATTTGCTTCTGTGGTTGTCTTGGACAGTCCGTACTGTCGTCTCAGGACGCACAGATTCTCCAACGTCCCAACAAAGATACAGAAAATGTCATCAACCGAGGCAAATAACCTGCAGCAATTACATACTAATTCAACTCAGTACATTCAAGGTCGTTCCTGATATCATATTTAGAATAAAGAGAGGTATTTACATAGTAAAAACCATTTTAGGAAGAACAGATATTATTGTAAAGATTATTTTAGGAAATGGTTTTTTTCATGGAATCCGAAGATATAAATTTATACAAATCACTATATTTTGTTGTTAAAAATCCATTTTTGAATGGAGAAATGGATTCAATTATTTTTTATTCTTCAAAATCTAATTCTGAATACAGAAATAGATTCAGCGTGCTCAAAAACCCATCAAATATACTAATCTAATAATTTCTAGTGACATTTCAAACATTTCCTATTTTACACCTAGGACTTAAAGTAACAATGGATATCTTTCTATTTAATAATTGATATCTTAAAATATGTGAAAGGATATTGTAGAGTACTGTTAGATGTTATAGCGGTAGAAGCCAACTCACCAACTGTGACAGTTTTTTTGACCGTGACAGTTTTTTCAGACTCATCCACACAATAACTCCCCCAAAGCAACTAAGATACTTACCCACACAATCAATCAACTATACACACTCTCAGCAAACAGGATACTCACCTGAGAATCAATCAACCATTGTGGTAATAAAATACACCACAAGTTAATCAGACATACATAGTTCCATTGTGAAGATAACATACTTCTATTATTTATATACTCTGAAGAATATGGAGATCCTGTAAGATCTCTGATCTCTGAAACAGAAAAAGAAATTACAATAAAATTTGTACGAAAGATTTCACAACTTAGCTGCTATTCCTAAAGACTGTCTCTACCTTGCCCCAAGCAGTCCACCTTACCTCAAGGGTGTATCCACCTTAGTTGCTATTCCTCAAGACTGTCTCTACCTTGCCCCAAGCAGTCCACCTTACCTCAAGGGTGTATCCACCTTAGTTGCTATTCCTCAAGACTGTCTCTACCTTACCCCAAGCAGTCCAACTTACCTCAAGGGTGTATCCACCTTAATTGCTATTCCTCAAGACTGTCTCTACCTTGCCCCAAGCAGTCCAACTTACCTCAAGGGTGTATCCACCTTAGCTGCCATTTTGGTTGTTGCCATTTACCATGGTTGTGTCTATCTGCTTTATGTATGCCATCAATACTCATGGTTTGAAGTTGTAAAACATCCTAGGAGTGTGCCAGGAACTTTACAAAGTAACACTTTCTTAGGGGTAAAAATAAATGAATGAATGTGCTTCAGAAAATTCAAAGGTTCTCTGTTACTTGAACAGGCTCTTCAGACATAAAACTTATCAATTTATGAAGTAATCAAAAGGCATAATGTTCAGAGATCCATTTCTAACATGCATATAATGGAGGACAGTTGCAACTCCATGTATTATCCAACGAGTCGATCGGAATTGATCATGTTAAAGATGTAAAAGCTCTTAAATATAATTATGTTACTGAAAAATCTTACCTGGGCTGGCGGAGAGTTTCTTTGACATGAGCATAAGCCATGCCGCCGCCACCACCATCTCCAAATCTGATGGATATCGCTTGAGACATTGAAGAAACAAAAGAGTTCATGATCTCCATACCACTCTTCTGATTAGCTGCACGCTTAGAGGTAGGGCTAGTTAGCTCCTCTGGACCTTGTCCAATGGATTTCTCAAAAATGGCCAACATCATCTTCACACCCTCCCAAACTGATTACAATCCAGACACGACTAGACTAGACTGGTATATATTATGCCTGCAATATGATATGGTAAATGCAATGAACGATGAAGCCTCCAATATATAATATATATAGATAGTGGAATCCTTATCCCAGCTTCACCCATGGCTGCAAAGTGGTTTTAGAATTGATTTTTATATGATTGTAGGTTATCAAACCGAACCGTCCTTGGCATGTATTGACGCAAAAGAATCACTAGTGCCGCTGTATTGAACCATACTGTGGGAATCGTAAGCGGAAAGGTTGTAATCTTGTAGGCCTCCAGAAATAAAATAACATTTTGCAGGGCGGCGGCTTCTTCCTTATCCGAATCTGATGACGTAGAACGGTTTTGCAATGATATGAACGTGGCAAAAGAGCGAACGCACGCTCCTTGACAAGATTTTGGTAACGTCTCTGATCAGGAACTCTTATTTTTATTTAAGAAAGAAAGAAAAGAAAAGAAAATGATTTTAAGTTTAGGATATTAATAATAGTTTATGGGACAGATCGCCTCACACATTGATTTTTGCAGTTCAGTCATTTTTCTATTTAACTTGATGATGAGTTCTCTTAATTTCTCCACTGTTTCCTCGCTGAATAAGTTATTCCAAGAGCTAGCTGTCAAGATGTTTTTATAGTTGTCCTCGCTGTTTTTGAAGATTTCACACTCTAAAATGAAATCTAATTTCACAATAAGTTGATGAGAATTAGTTCTTAATTGAGCAATAAGAATTTTTACTCTCCAAAATATATTAACCCCTATATACCCTTTTTGATAATAATTGTATATAAAATTAATATAAAAAAATAACAAAATTGTCAGTTTCCTATTTTTATAAACACCGCCTCCATCCATAGGAAGAAAGGCCAGTCCGGTTTACATTTTTAAATTGATGTTTAGCTTTTCGTATTCAATTTTAAAAGGACGTTTCATAAATAATATTTTTTAATGGAAAATGGTTAGCTCATTATAATTCATTTTAATTCCTTTTATTAAGTTTTGCTATCATATTATGCTAAGAATATTAATAAGAGAGGTTAGGTGAGTTAGTTCCAGTTGTTAAGTGTCTCAAATTAGATGTAATCGTTCTTAATCAATGTCTTTACAAAGTCATCTTAGAAAACATTGTGGTCGATCATATAACGAAATAAAAAAAATATTTAAGTTTAAATATGGTTGTGGTCAAATGTCCAAAACAATGTATATCTAGTTTCTTGTAAGTTCTAACGTTGTTATACCAACCACTAAAGACTTGACATTCTAACGGTGCTATACCAACCACTAAAGACTTGGTAGGTATAGTGCTTTACAAACTCGTTGAGCAAATAAAATATGACAATACATAAAAACTAAAGAAAGAAATCACTAGACTTCTAGTGGATGACGGGCATCCACTTACTCTCTTCTATTCTAGAAGAAGAAACGTGGGTAACCTTAGGTGCTTCAACCATCATGTCTAGGTCAAGTGGGCACAACTAGCCCTCTTTACCTTTTGAGGCCACAAAAGTGTCACAAGGAGAGGGATCCTCAATAGAAACATAATCTTCTAGTGGGGGAGGAGATGCAATAATTCCATGGGGTAAACTTAAATGAACAACAATCTTCTCAATGAGTGGTGGTAGAGATGTTATTTTTACCTAAATTTCTAAATTAAGTAAAGCCTCAGAGGAATTTCCATAAATATGCCCTGCCAAATCCATTGCATAGGTGTCCGGTGAGTTGATCTCCTTCTTAATATGACTTGTAAATTGATCCTTCTATCAATTCCGCATTAGAGACCAACTCATGACATTGCATTAATCTTCTACATTTTCCTTCTCACATCACTTGATACCATGCTTGACCTCATTCATCTCACAAAAAAAACAACATCCCTGCTTGCAGTGGTAAGGGCCACTGGAGACAACCCATTATCAGATTGCCCAAAAGAGTACACTCCAAATAGCTTGTCTAGACCCTTCAGTTCACATGTGGAGTCACTACAGTGCATAGAAAGACTAATATTAGATCAAACCGCATACAACACAACACCATTCACCTTGAAGTTCATGCATTGAAGCATAGAGGAAAGTCCAGTGAGATATCATATGGCTTCACACCTAAATCCACTTACACATCTTGCATGTTGGTGCCCACTTACATATACACAAGCTTCCTCTTAGACAAATGCACAAGCCAGAGGTGGAAATCCAAACTAAAACCCATATTTCTTCCTCAGATGCTTCGTGTATTAATGGAAATTAACACACTTTGACTCCCAATTGCAATGATCAATAACCCACATCCACCCATTGCCACTGCCATGATACCATATATTGTTGGGTTCCTCCCTAGGGTTGTAATGGGGGGGATGAAGGGCTCACTAGAGTTCTAATAGTATAGTTATGGTGGTCATTCAATGTCAAGTGGAATGGGTCCACTATGGTTGTTATTATTAAATAAGTCCCACTAGTTAGGTAGCTTGGAATAAACATAATGTGGCCTCATTAAAGAAGGTCCACTAGGTAGTTAGGAAGTGGTTACAATTAGGGTTTCATAGATAACCATAAATACGGATAGAGTCCTTCTCATGGGGGATGCATTGGAATATTTTTATTTTTGTTGGGTATGTGTTATATTCTTTGCATGATTGTAGGTCCCCCTATTAGGGTTTTTGATGGCGAAGCCCTTGAATTGTTGTTTTGGGGTTTATTCACCAAAATGTTTTGGGCATTCTTTTGCCTTTGGAGGGGGGGAGTTTCACCTTTGACAGTTTAATGGTGCATGGTATTTCATCCCATGGTTTTCTAATTTTGGTTAAGGAATTAAGGTTGTAATCTAATTTGGATCAATGGATTAAGGGTTTTTGGGATGCTGTGGGGTCCTATATATTGTATCGTAAACAATGAATATGGATGATGAATAGAATTAGAGGTGAGGCTCTAAACCAGGTTGCTAGTTTTCCCAATTGGGTTTCCAAGGAAAATCTCTATGTATATGTGTGATTGTAATTGCTTTCTTTCTATTTTAAGAATCTGTGTGTGCATTACATTAATGTAAAAGGTTTAAAACTTACATTTGGTATCAAAATAGTTATGGGCTTAAGAGGGACACCTTTGTGGATAAGGGTTTGAATCATGTAATTGATAAACCTTGTTACAATGGGAGCTCTGCGATATCAATTATTTTGGTGAAAATAAATGGTGAGCAATTCAAAAATAAAGATCGAAAAATTTAACAGGAAAAGATTTGAGTCATGGAAGCTCAAGATGGAAGATCTTTTAGTGGAAAAAGATCAATGGGTCATTGTAGATCCAGCTACTTCACCTATGAGAATGTTAACAGAAGATTGGACAAAGTTGGATTAGAAGGAAAAGAGCACAATCCAATTGTGCCTCTAAGATTCAGTATTACTAAATGTGTCAGACGAAGCTACAACCAAGGCATTATGGAATGTTTTAGGGGCTTTGTATTAGTCTAAGTCCTCGCTAAATAAATGTTTCCTATGGAAGAATTTGTACAACTTGAGGATGAAAGATGGAGACTCGATAATAGAGCATTTGAACACCTTCAATACTGTGCTACGTCAATTATTTCCTTTTGATATTAATATTTCTGATGAAGATAAGTGTATCGGTTTATTGTGCTCTTTACCAGACTCATGGGATAATCTGGTTGTGGCCATAAGAAGTAACGCAATTACTTTAATTTTTGATGATGTGGTCTCATCATTGTTGTCGGAGGAGATGATGTGGAAAAACATGGAGAGCTAGAGCACAAATTCCTTATTTGTAAGAGGACACTCCCAAGAAAGAAATAAAAATAAGTCCTCAAGTGGGAGATCTAAATCTAGAGGAAGATCTAAATCTCCAGGAAAATTTGTAAAGGTATGTTGGAGATGTGGAAAATAAAGGCATTAGAAGAAACAATGTAGATCCAAAAGTGTTGAGAGAGAGAACGAATCTAATGATCCCCTTATACAAAAGAAAAAATATTTGTAGATGAAGTGGGGCATGTGTACTTGGCT
>JASDQU010371561.1:0-17847 GCA_032191745.1 Picea mariana
AGCTTGGGAACTTGCTTCCATGGAGAGAGGCATCCATCTTAGGCCTCAATTATTTGATGGTGATCACATCTGCTAGGAGGAGGGCGCACCATAAGAATGGATGCACAACTACCTGGTAGTAGTTTCACTTGGAGGAAGCTAGTTCTGACAGGTTCAGTGGAGAGGCAGCACAGGAGAGAACATTCCTATGGAGGTATTTCTTCAATGGGTCAAAGAGGAATGATAGTGATTCATTTCAGTGGAGAGAGCAGCAAAGGAAGAGGGTGCACCTGAATTTGGGAGCATATCTCACTAGATCTTGTGGCAAGGCTTGTGAAGATATTTCTATGTATACAGGTACCTTTGTATTGTATTACTTGTTGTATCTCATTCTTTGATCATCATTATATAGACATATATCCCAAACTGGTTTTCCCCGGAGGGGTTTATCCAGGGTCATGTTAACCAAAAATACTTGTGTCAAATTTATGAATGCTTAGAAGTGTAGATCNCATTGAGTAAAGAAAACACTTGCAAGGGCACCTTAAAAGAGCACTTAACCATTAAAATATTGAGCAGAAAGTTTGGTGACTGTTTGTTGTCCTAAAATAGCAAGAGAAGACAACCACACAGTTGAAAATTAGAGCCATACTAAGGTCAAGGACAGACCTTAGGTGGAAGCCTCATAGTACCTAAAAAAATCTACATATATGACCAGGAAAAAATATCTTGGTATTCCTGAAAGAGAGCTTTGTAAGTTGTGAGTTCTTTAAGGGAGCATGCGGCACCAATGATGATTTCTTCTATGATTCTCGGTTTGATGGAAATGTCAATTTTGACAGTGGGGGATATATTGGCCATGTTGCCTTCTTTAAAAGTATCAGGGGAAGAGATAGGGTTGTTGAACTAGTCTATATGCACCGATGGAATAAAATCCTTGGTTTCGATTGCACATATGGAGGCTTGGCTAGGAAGTTTAAAGGCTTCCTATGAGAGAAAAAGTTCATTGTGATTGAGTGCATTCCATGGATATCTTCATCGCAGTGAAAAAGGTGAGAATATAGGGGATCCATGGAGATGACATGGGTGACTTTCACAGTGTGATTGTCCTCAAGTAGTGAAGAAGAAGAGGGGATATCGCAACCATGTTGTGATGGCTCACTTGACATAAACCAAATGTACAGACACTGTGGGGGGTAAAATGTGGTAGGGATAATATTTCATGTGGGAAATGAACTAGAGAATTGGGAGGATTTGGGGGAATATCTTCAGACATTCTATCCATGAACCATGGAGGGGTGGGAAGTGAATCAGGTTTAGGGGAGGTGATGTTGAAAGTATCTGGAGAAGGGATAGGGGGAGTAACTTGCATCATATGAGGTAAGGTGGTCAAATGATTTTGAATAAGGTTTACTTGACGACGCCTGTATTCAATGATCAAAGGACACTGGTATGTGAAATGAGAAGGTGAGTCAAAAAGAGAGAAAGGGAATATCATCCATTCAGGGACTGAGGTAGAGACATAATGAATGTCAGTTTTGTGGGTACCTAGAAGTGGTTGTGGAGAGGGCTCTTGCTGAAAGGTTTGGCCTACTTCCGTTAGTGTCCAGTGAAACTGAGGTAGAGTTGGGAAATGATGAGTGTAGTGGCCATATTCTGAACAAATGGTGCAAGAGAATTTGGTTCATGGCCCTTTACTTCCTGTAGTGGGGGACATTGTGGTAGTACTAGATGTGCTTGGAGAAGTGGTGAGTGACGTGGTTTCTCGAGGGAGTTGAATCATATTGCGTAATTTAGGAAGAGAAGGACATTGATTAGTGTGTATCCCTCTCTTTCGCAAAGTGTGCAAGGAGGTTGAACTCGGGGAGGAAGTGGAGCAGTGGGATCTTTCTTCTTTCATCTGCCCCTAGCCATAGCAGTAGTGCTAGATATTAGGGGTGAGGGTGGCATGGTCAGAGTTAGTATTGGAAACTGCATCGGGATTCCCTTTGAATGAGGAGGTAAGGATGGTTGAGGAACCATTGCGGGAGGGTGTAGATACCATACAAGGATGGTTAGCACCATGTTGGGAAGGGTAAGCGTCGCAGCTACCTGAAATGCTTGTACTCCTAGTGGAGGGTAGAACAAGGGAATTTTAGTGATGGATTGGAGGATTGTCTCCCAAACTGGGATTTTCCCCTAGGGGAGGGGGAAATCCGGGATAAGTGGTGTAGTAGGGTTCTTAGGAAATCCCTAAGGTATAATTTCTTCAACTGGTGGGGCATCAAGGTGTGAAGAGGCCTCAGTGGGAGGAATGGTATCTCTGGTGTTAGTTCCATTAGAATATATGACACACACCTGTGATGAATGGTGTTTGAGAGGTGGTTCTCCATGGTATGCCCCCAGTTAGGATGGGTCCTTGAAAATTTTTGGGTCCATATCAATGAGTGAATAGGCATCTGAGCTAGTGTGAAAAAAAGGTAAGATGTCATCAATATTGGTGGAATGGTTAGGCTCATAATGTGTAATTTGGTCGATGGTGATGATTTTCCCATTATGGGGGAACATCATCATTTGAAACACAGAAGAGGTCATTGCCTTCATATCATACATGTAGCTACATCCAAACAAGATATTGTAATCAAGCATGGTGTTGACAACCTCAATGTAGATAAGGATGGTTTTTCCCTTGAGTTCAATGTGGACATTTTGAAATATCCCTTTAGGGGAGGATGGTCGACCATCATAAGCTCTTAAAGTGATGGTGGATGGTACTAGCTCATGGGAGCCAAATTTTTTACACATGATTTTGGACATTATGCATGTGGATGCACCTTCATCAATGATACACCAATGAATCGTGATGTTCTGAATCTTGACTGGTATCTGGAAAGCTACCAGAGTGGGGAGACGAGGTTCTCCTCTATCTAGATCAAATGTGATGAGTCTATTATCAGCTGGTTCGACTGCCCCAAAGGTGGAAAGTAAGGATTTCCGTTGAGTTGGACAAGTTTGGAGGAACTCCAATACAGACATTGATGCATGAGACTGTGCCAAGTCATCGACCAGACTGTAATTGTGTGCTACCCTAACCTGAGGGTTGTTGACATTTCATCGGAACAGAATATGAGGGATACAAATGGGGGGTTTAGGGTTAGGGCATGGAATCATCAAGGGTTTTCCGGATGTAGCTGGAGTTGTTTATGAATTGGTGGCAGTAGATTCAAAGGGCGCACTATACTGACGATCGCATGTTTGTAGAAGAATTTATTCTTCGTTAGTGAGGAGGAAATTGTGATTCTCCAGATTTCGAGGGTTGGTGGTCCCTGGGTTTTGATACTATCCCATTTCTGGTGGGGCAGGGTGTACCTCCTTTTGGTTATTCATCACACCTTGGTGTGGAATAGGGTTTTGCAACATGGTTTGGGGTGGTTGTTGCAAATATTGTTGTAGGTCTTGCTGAGGGGCAGGCAGCACTGGAGGATGTGGCGCATTCATCGATTCTTTCATCCATTTAAAGTCATAAATTTGGGGGCAATGGTGAGTGTAATTTCCATGCTTACCACAAAGAGTGTAAGGCAAGTCTATCTGGAGGTTATTTTTGTTTTCCTCCCTTGTATTTTGTTGTTATTGTCCCCTTGGGGGTTCTGGTTACCTCAATTCTGGTTGCCCCCAATAGGTTGGTTTGGTTGAGGGTTATTTACCCCTGGTCGTGGGTTAATATTGTTTCATATTTTTCCTTTCTTCTTGTAATTATTCGAATGATGGGTCGGATTTTCCATATTCCATTGTTGAAAAGTATGAAGTTTCTGAATGGGAGAGGGATGAAAAAATTTAACGCCAACATGTGGTTGTCCATGTGGAGGAGTAATCGAATATGGAGAAACAAAAAATGGAAAATACAGATTATTTTGTGGCAACGATCTGTAGGGTGCATAGGAAGGCAAAGCGCTTTCACTATTTCTCAGGTTATATGCTGAGGTAGAAGGGGAACCTGAACTTGGTTGAGAAGATGGGTGTATGATGGGTGTCGACGAGGGTCCACTCATGGGTAGAGGGGGATAAATAGGATACGGTTGTTGCTAAGGGGGAGGAGGGTAATAATATGGCCCTCCATATATCGGTGGATATTAGGGTGTACTATACATAGGTGGTCGTTGGATGTACAGGTTGTGGTGTGTCATGGTAGCAATCAACCCATCCGTCGCGTGAGTGTTGGCCCTCAACCAATTTTTGAGGAAACATTGGTCATGTTTGACCACCTTTGGGACTTCGTTAGGTTGGTCGAAGATGGAGCGCCCAGGCGGAGCAGAGATCGCAAGATCTTGCTTGTTTTGTGGGCTTGTGGACCCAGCGAAGGGTTTTGTGGTTTATGTAATGGGTATGGGATGTCGGCCCATGGGTTGAACCATGATTAGGCCTTTTTGTAATGTATAAATAAGTAGATAAGACTTAGAGCGAGAGCTATCTAAGTTGGCTTCATGCAAGAATATGTAAAGGTTGCTAAGTGCGAAGAACATTTTTTGGATTTTGTGCATACTGTTTGGTGAGACTTGCAAAGCTAAGTGTAAGTGATTGTAAGAGGCTTTGTGCTATCAAGGAGTTGGCTCCGTGCCTTGACCTGATTTTGAGGAAGGTGGATCTAGTGCATTATGTGCAAATAACCTGTCTAGTGCGAGGCTTCGCTCTATGGGTTTGTGCACAGGAGAAGACACATGTAAGAGATAGCAGAATAATAAAGAATAAGAATAAGAAGTTGGTGGACGTAGCCCCACACTAGGGTGAACCACGTATATCCTGTGTTTATGTGCTTTGTGTGATGTTGTTGATGTTGATTATGTGATTATTTACTTAGTCTTGTTGATGTTATGTATAATGAATGCATCTAATGTTGTATATTAGTTCTTAATGATGTGAATGAATGGTAGATTCGATCCAATGTTATGTGCTAAGTAACCAGAAGTGTTAGATCTTGATTATTACTATGTTGTTCTGTAATAAGGGTTTGATCTGTGATGTGAATGAGATTCAAGAACTAATGCATACTATTGTTTAAGTGTTTTTTTAAGTGTTGTAATCACATATCTATGTCCCAACTAGGTTGTAGACACCTGAGTCCTACAACCCCCCCTGCCTCTACCTTGGGTGAGACTTCATATACTTCGCAGGTGCTGCTGAAAGGGACAGTAGTTAGGGATATTTTGGTGTGTTGTTGAAGCGTTGAACCCTGGATCTGCCCCTCTGCCAACAAATGGGCAGTCCTACTATAATTTGATCAATGAATACATGGAATATATTATAACGTCCCCGACCATCCATGCCGGGCCATGCTATGCCAGAGAACTCTTACTATTCTCTCTGCAGAACATATTGTAACATACCCAACATCCAAGTGAGCTATGCCACATAAATGTTTCGAACTGCATGCAATTAAAATATACACACACAGAACTCTTACGGAATCATTATAAATAAAACATAAAAATACAAATACATCTATAAATACATAGATTCACATTGAAATAATAGTAAACATATACATGCAGCATATACAGGAAATACCCATAACAATAAACATAGTTATAACCACACATATGATAACGCATAAAAATAAGACATAAATAACAATGCAACATGTAAATTTATCACACAATTGGCACTTATCTTGCTAATAATGTCACCAACTGCATGCAGACCATCCATGAACCTCCCAGTCTTATACCACACTGTTCATCACTCTCAACAGTGAGTCACCCCCGAGCTGGGACTAAACTCAACCTGGGTAAAGGGATTCCTAACCAGGCTAAAGGCTCATAGACAACAGGAAAGACTCTGTCTCAAGTGCCAACTCAAATTAATATCCTACAGTCCCTCATTCTCCACATGCCTGTCCCACCCAAGAAGTGTGCCCCTTCTCTACTCAATAGTTCTTCGGCTGCCCCACTCCCTTTCCAAGCTTCAACAACAGGATGGATAGGAAGTCTCAAAGAACTGTAGTTATAGTTCAACACCTTTAGGAAATCAATTCCCAACAATTCTCTCACACAGAGAATTGCTCACGGACCTGATAACCCGCCTCTTGAATATCCCATGGGCCTGAAAACCTACTTCTTCAGTGCAGCTCCCAAGCTAACCAGCTACACAAACATGTATGGCTATGGATACAGGTTACGGTACAGTGACATGAAGGTACGAGTATATCTGCATGGTGTAAATGATCATGGAATAATGGATGAATGATGGAAGGAATGATGGAAAAGATCATGGAAAAGATGGGAAAATGAACTAAGTCCCAAAAATTTGTATGCATGTCCCCAAATTGACACTTTTCATGTTGGGAGATACTTTGGACCACTTGTCCCCAACTTTAAAACTTAGGATAAAATAATTATCCATACTTTTATACTTTAAGAAATATTAATATAATATTCTTTTTTTTCTTAAGCTCCCTAGCTTATCCCTTTTACTTAAATTTTAGGCCCCTCCCTTTCCCTAACCAGTGGATTTTAGTCCCCCATCTCTTTTATCGTGGTCGGTCTGTGCACAATGATGTATTTTAAATTTATCATTAGACATATATGAAAATAGGCACGCTAGCCTTTGACATCTAGGCTCTCCAGCCTAATCAAAACATAAGCATCCTAGATTATAATAACCAGCTCAGTAGCCTATAAAACATAACATATACCCAAAGGCTCGTTGGCCTCACAATCACGTAAACTTAATATACCGTGTGTGGTATCTTGGAATGTGCACACTTCATCATTTCACTGTGCAGTAGATGTGTGCACTATTCCATGAAAGGTGCACACAAAAATGATATCAAACAACTCACCAACTTAAGTACATTTTCATTTACATTACAATTGGGTTCAGCCTAGGGATATTATAGAGATCACTACATAATGGCCAATGGATTTCCTCGTACCGGTGGAAGATGTAGAGCTATCTAATATTGACATCTTCAAAATTCCATTGGTCACCCGGGTCAAACATGATGGACAAAAGAAAAAGAAGAGAATGGAGGATTTCCAGAACATAGAAAGTGATGAGGAGGAAAATGCCTCAGAGGAAAGTAGGCTGGACTCACCAGGAGGAGGAGGAGGAGACAAAGTGAACCAAAAATAAAGAGGGGAAGAAGGAGACAAGGAAGACAATGGTGAAGTTACACCACCAAAGGATCCCCTTACAGAGGCTGAGACATCGAAGAAAAGGAAGGTTTCTCCGCAGAAACCCTCAACAAGAAAGAAGACCTGAGCCAATAAGCCTCATCTAAAGAATGGACTCACAGTGGATGATGTCGATCTCATCATCGCAGCCGTGGAGGATGCCTCAGAGAATATCCTACAAAGACATGAAGAAAAGAAAGAAACATTGTATGAAATAATAGAGAAGGAGCTCAAGGAGATGCAACAAGCCATTTCTTCGAGTTGTGTAGTACCTACTACGCCTTCTTCAACAAAAAATGCAGAATTGGGGGATGAGCCCACCCAATTATGAAGATTAGCAGATGCAACCAAGGCTTGACTTCGTCGAGTCCAGGAAGAAAAGGAGAAGGCCATAGAGGACTTGAAGCAAGAAAAGGAGGAGTTCCTAGAGCAACTTCGAGTTGCGCAGAAGGAGAAAAGTCAAATTCAGGCGAAGTTCGAGTAGAACAATGCAAAGATACAGGAATAAAAATACCAATTGCTTGCAGATCATATTGCAATCAAAGAGGCAGTGACTAAATCACTTCTCTCTATGACGATCTTGGCATAAGAGGAAGAATATTCAACCTAGATACAAGTGGGGAAGCTCGCTGAGGCCATTCAACAACTTCAAGCAAGGGTAAAGGAGCTAGAGATCCAAGAAGTTCCGAGCACTTCACAAGAAGTATGTAAACAAAGGGAGGAAGCTGCCAGGAATGCAATAGAAAGAATCAGAGCACTCACCTCATGGTGTAAGCAAAAAAGTGATAGAAGCACGCAGAACTATGATCACCTTGTAGAAGATTTGGAGCTGAGGAAATTGGAAGCACATCTCCAGGAGGTGAAGCAACAAGCATCCACCGTGAAAGCGCAGATGAAGCTGCTTACTACATTCAAGAAGATGAAAAGATGACAGGAACAATGTGTCATCCAACAACATATTACTGTTATCCAGATAAAATTCATGGAAGTGACACAGAGACTCCAACCAGTGTAGGATGAAGCCTGCATGATTTTTGAAGAAGTTGAAGGACAAGGCTCACACCTAGACCAACTAGTTGTGAAAGTGGAAAAAGGACTAGAAGGGCCTCTTACTGAGAAAGTGATTCATGAATTCACTGAAGAGGAAGCTTTGGTGAAGCAGTAAGTTGAGGCATCTCGAGCTAATCTTGAGGCCTTTGAAGCAGGGTTTAGCAGATCTAAGTGACTCAAGATGAGTCACAGGTGAGTGTTGGGGGCTTGTTGGTCCTCAACCAAGTTTTGAGGAAACATTGGTCGTGTTTGACCACCTTTGGGACTTCGACAGGCTGGTCGAAGATGGAGTGCCCAAGCGGAGCGAAGATCACAGGATCTCACTTGTATTGCAAGATTGTGGACCCAACAAAGGGTTTTAGGGTTTATATAATGGGTATGGGATGTAGTCCCATGGGTTCAACCATGATTAGGCCTTTTTGTAATGTATAAATAAGTAGATAGGACTTAGAG
The DNA here is from genome assembly GCA_032191745.1 of Picea mariana. Taxonomy (NCBI): domain Eukaryota; kingdom Viridiplantae; phylum Streptophyta; class Pinopsida; order Pinales; family Pinaceae; genus Picea; species Picea mariana. The sequence continues at coordinate 8,631 of JASDQU010371561.1, forward strand.
TGAGAGCTGTCTAAGTTGTCTTTGTGCAATAATATGTAAAGGTTGCTAAATGCGAAGAACATTTTTTGGATTTTGTGCATATTGTGTGTTGATACTTGCAGAGATAAGTGTAAGTGATTGTAAGGGGCTTTGTTCTATCAACGATTTGTCTCTATTCCTTGACTTGATTTTGAGGAAGGTGGATCTAGTGCATTGTTCACAAATCACTTGTTTAGTGTGAGGCTTGGCTCTATGGCTCTGTGCACATGAGCATATGCATGTAAGAGATTGCAGACTAATAAAGAATAAGAAGAAGAAGTTGGTGGGCATAGCCCCACACTAGGGTGAACCACATATATCATGTGTTGATGTGCTTTGTGCAATGTTCTTGATGTTGATTATGTGATTATTTACTTAGTGTTGATGATGTTATGTATAATGAATGCATTTGATGTTGTATCTTAGTTCTTAATGATGTGAATGAATGCTAGATCTGATCCAATGTTATTTGGTAAGTAACTGACAGTGTTAGATCTTGATTATTACTGTATTTTTTCTATAATAAAGGTTTGATCTGCGATGTGAATGACATTCAAGAACTAATGCATAATTTTGTTTAAGTGTTCTGTTAAGTGTTGTAATCACAGATCTATGTCCTAGCTAGGTTGTAGACACTTGATTCCTACAACCCCCCCTGCCTCTACCTTAGGTGAGACTTCATCTTATTCGCATGTGTTGTCGAAAAGGCTAGTAGTTAGAGTTTTGTTGGTGCATTGTTGAAGCATTGAACCCTGGGTATGCCCCTGTGCCAACAGTGAGACATCCCAGGTTTGTCCTGGAAAAATGGTATGGGTCTTGGTGCATCAAGTAATACTATGTATAAGTAACCCGACTGAGTGTAAATGAGGTCAAATTGTTGAGCCTTGCTGTTGGATTCCTCTTCAGATTCGGGGAAGGTGGATGCCACTGTTACACCTCAAAATTACTCACTTCGCAAGTGTCACAAGTGTTTTCATTAGTGTCACAAGTGTTGCATCTTGACCACAAGTGTATAAGTGTTGTTGACATCATAATACCTTCTTGCCTATGTCATGCCTCCAACAACTTGATAGGGACACTTAGGACACCTCAAAGATTAGTTGTGAAGAGGAGGAATTAGTATACTAGAAATGAAAGTCTCTTGCTATTGGAAGGACCACTAAAAATTGAGTTTCAAGGAGGAGTTCTCCCCTATACATTGTCAGGGAGTGTTATAACACTTTGTCTACCCTTCTAGGGGAGCGTTATAACACCAATGCTTGCATTCCTTCTCTTGGGGAGCGCTATAATGCTCTAATGCCCATTTTGAGGGAGCGCTACCTATTCTAGGAGAAAATTGGTTTGTTGAGAAGAATGAGGGAAAGATCCCCTCAACTTCTGAAGGTATTTGGATTCGAATCTTTGGTCAATCCATGATATTAGGTTAGATCCATAACTAAAGGAGAAAAATCCTCAACTTACCCTAAAGATATCTCAAGTAGTTGGGCCTCTCCAAGCCTATTTAAATAGGCCTTCTCATGGTGGAAGAGGGAAAGAAGTGTGAAGCATCTAACCTATGATCTCATGAAGAACGTATCTTTCAGAACATTAGCATTCAGTGTGTGGACTGTTTGAGCAAGGGTTCAGACGAGGAAGGCTTGACGAAGCTGCTACACTCACATCTATGGTTGTAAGCATTATTCGTTGTTGTTCTCCTTAATATAATATGCTTGGCCTGTTTCTTTCAAATCTATGTTTGATCTCACATGAATTTGTCTCTAATATATAGGTCTATTTTGAGCTAATCTCAATAGAGTAGGAAGTTTTTTGTACTTTTGTTTGTCTATAGAGCTTATCGAGGAGCGTAAGATTGGAGCTCAACTTGGACCGTGTAGGGAAAAACACCGATAAAAGGTACTTCTTTTCTCCTTCCTCCTCACACATTAGTTTATCTAGACCTAAAAGGAAGTCAGTTTCCATGATAATCATCTTCTATCTGAAGAGTTAAGATTCTAGCTCTCAAGAGGAGCTCAATCTATCCACAGGGAGATTTTCCTTCAACAGAAATTGGCGACTCCACTGGGGAAGAATAAGAACTTTTTAGTTTTGGTTTTCCTCACAGACCTTGTCTTACCATTTTTTGTTTTTATACCTTGTTCACCCTATATGTTTGATTTCATACACTGATTGACTCCTTACCCCATCACATTCATCTTGATTGCCAAAGTTTGACTGAAATTTTGGGTTTTTTGGACAATTTTGTGAGCTGTGGAAGCCTGGCGCTCCCCTACCTTGTTATCAGAGCGTTGGTGCTCCCCCTTGGTCTTAGATAGAGTGTTATAATTCTCTCATGCCCCTTACAGTAGAGCGCCAGTCTCTCTTTGCAAAAAATCCTTTCCAGAATTTCATTTTCTGAGATCCAATCTCTGTTTTTCACTTACTGAGATTCTTTGCGATCCAATGCTTCTTCCTATTGACCTTTGACATCCTTCCTTCTAAGGAATAAACACTTTGATGTTCATATTTGGTGGCCTTCTTCCTTATTTTGAGTTTTTCTGTTGTTGAGAACTTGGAATCAATCCACTGCTTTCTTCTCTCCTATCCGACTGAGCGAGAACTCTAGTGAAGGTCATCAGAAATCTGTGAATCATCTTATTTAGTTCTTTGAGGTCATTGTTATTAAAAATTTCTCTTTTGTGTGAATTATTTGATTTTCTTGTTATCTTTTGTTTTCTCTTTGCTTCTTGTTTCAATCATAGCAAGAGGGTGTGTTGTTTGTGCAAAATCTGCTTATGCTTGCTCGAATCTCCTTGATTTGAAAGGGTAGTTGGCAGGAGAAGTTTTTGCATTGACTTAATATTCATTTGCATACAAGCGACAAAAAATACATCTTAGTGATTTTTTTTCATATTAGAAGGCGTTTCTGAAACGCTTTAGCATTGCATTGGATTCGATTGAGAACCAATTGATTGAGGACATTCCATATTAGTGTTTGATAGTGAAAATGACTCTTTATCTTTCCCTTAAATATGAGTTCATTGAAAAGAAACGATTTCTTATCATCTTTCATGCATTTTTTGGGAATTTGAGTCATCATTCCATTAGTTTCACTTTCATACACCCTTTGAGTAAAGAACAGTTGAAAAATGAATGCTAATTAAAAATTACCTAGAACACTTTTTGTTTTTAGGATCTTCCACCAACAATAGACTAGGGTTAGCACTTTGGATTAGGCTGTGAGTACAACTCTCCAAAGATTTCAAAACAAACATTAGCATCCTGAGCTAGGGAGAGTCAAATCCAATTTTTGTATTGGTTTTCTGGGATCCCCCTCTTACATAGGGGTTACACACGAGGTCGCATTTGGGTGAATTACGGAGATTATCCCTCCATGGTTCAACTGTTTGTAGTGGTTGGATTGTATATTGGGGGTCACTTGAAGGTATACTCATGATTATGTGTGGGAGCCTCTCGGGTTGATTTCAGACTTGTTATCCTACCCATACATTTCAGATTGGACTATAGACTGTACCCGCCCAGGGACTCACTGTGAATTGGTGTCTTTAGTTGCCATAATATTTAGGTACTTACACAAGGTGACAGTGAAGGGAAGTCTCATTGTACCTAGAATAGACATTGGTCAAACTCACTCGGGCTCCTTGGAGGGTAAATCCACAATTATTGCGTGGAAGATTGCACCAAGGTGAAAGTCCATTAAGCAGGTCACCATTGTAACTATTCTACTATATCCTATCCCCTTCTTGACCTGATCATGCGACGTTGGATTTCATCACCAACTAGTACGATCATCGAGAGAAGTTTTGTTTGCTTGATTGATTCCTAGATTTTATTAGCATATGTTGTTTCTTTTTTATTAGTTGGCCCTAGTTTTTAAGTGTGTTCTGTTATTCTCCACAATTGAGCCTATAGACGATAAAGGTCTTCATCTATCACGTAGGATGCAAAGGCTGCCTCCGAAAGGCTATCAACCCTTACCTCCTAACCCTCTAGAAGACAACTACCGTAGAGAGGTAGAAAATCAATCCGATGCTAGAAGTGTTATTGCTCCTCTGTTAGATAACTCATAAGGCACTTTGGTCATGGTTGAAAATCCCACTACATCTGTGTCGGTAACTCCTCTCGAACCACTTTTGGTTGGTTTAGACTCCCTTGGGAATGTCATAGACGAAGAGGTCCCACGATTACTGGAGAGGATTTTTACCAAAACATATATGGGATCCACAGAACCAATCTTTGGTGATGAGTATAGGACTCCTGTTCGTCCTAGCACCATAGTAGATACCAATCCCACACCTGCTCATTCTGTATGGAGGACTTCATCGGGACGTGATCTCTATGAACATTTCGAATCCTTTCGACAACCCTTTCATCCTCATGACCCTCCTAGTGAAACAGGACCATCCAGTCAAACCATGAATCGCCCAGTCGATCAGGTTATTAACCCTACTGTTACACCAGCACAAGTCCATCCTAATGTTAGACTCATCACCTCTACTCATCTCCAAAGCACTTCAATCTTTACCCCCGTTTCTACAAGCTTTTACTCTACAGCTCCACATGTTTCACACGATCCTGTTGCGACATCTACTCACCCGAGAATGTAGACCTCTGCTAGCCCAACAGAACTGGTTGGAGGGAAACCACCATCTAACGAACCTTTCCCTCTTGGAGGACTATCATTCCATGGTAGGCCTACCCCTCTCGGGGGACAGCCCCCTTTTCATGCTCCTCCTGGAGGGCAACCTCTATTTTCCAGTCATACCCCAGTCATTAATCCACCGCTGGCAGGGGGGAAACCTTCATTTCCTGGAAACCCTTCACAACCCTGGGGAGTATCTTCAAGAGGCACTTTCATTCAACCCCTCATTGGGGGGTACTCATCTCATAATCCATTAGGAAGAGTATCAAATCATGTTCCTTCTGGAACATCTTACGGACAACCTTATCCAGGCGGCATCCCAAACACCACCTGGAGTTCTCTGGGACCACAGTCTTATCCTCCTCATAGGTCTAATGTGTATACACCTCTGGGATCTACTCCTTACCATTCTCAAGGGAAAAATGTTTATCCTCCTCATGGGAAAATAAATCACCCGACCTATAATGCTCAGACCCCACCGGGTTATGAAAATGTTTCTCATCCATCATCGAATCCTATTTATCCTGGCCAACAACAACCATATGTAGGAGGACCTACTGGTTACAACTATACACCTAACCCAGTTTATGGTCGTACTGGTGTTCCTATGCTGTAACCAGTATCATCCACAAATTAACTGATAGATACCTTTCCTTGCGACTCTGGATCTCCCAGACTTGTCTCAGTTAACTAATGATCCTATTTTTCATTCACTGGTTTGGCCAGTCATTCCAGCTAAACTTCCTTCTGATATTCCTAAATTTGATGGAAAATCTGGCGAAGATCCAAACAACCATGTGATGAATTTCCATTTGTGGTGTTCATCAAACTCCCTCATGGATGATTCTGTACGTTTTCATCTTTTCCAGTGAACACTTATAGGCTTGGTGGAAAAGTGGTATATTGAACTACCACATGCTTCTTTTCATGATATCAATTCCCTCACCATGTCTTTCCTCACGCACTTTCAACTGCCTATTCATTACAAGAAGGGTACTGAAATCTTGACCTCCCTTCATCAAACTAACTCTGTGCATATCTCTGACCATATTCATGAGTGGAGGCGACGACGAAGGATGATCAAGGCAGTCATTCCATGACATACTATTGGCAGAATGGTTTACTGAATCACTATTACCCCTGATTGCTCATGATGTCGCTATGAGTGGTGCGGTCACAGAGGAACAAGCCATCGCTCAGGATCAGTAATTAGATTTGGTTTATTCCCAATCTGGTACTTTGTATGATTTGCTTCCAAATGTTGCTCGGGCTAATACCAATCTGTCTAAACCGTCATCCTAATCTCATGCAGATGGTGTTATCGGTTCCGTCAAAACTCAATATACTTCCCAATCGCTCACACTCTCCTCTACCTCTCCCCAAAATCAGATCTATGAGGTGAATGCAATTCAATCTTCCCCTTCACAACAATCCAAAGGTAAGAAGAAGAAAAAGAATAAATCAAAAAATAACAATGAACAACCAAAAAATCAAGCTTAAACACTTGCTACTAAAAAGAAAACACAACAGAAACTGAAATTCCCATGTATCATTTGTGGTGATGATCACTACACCCAAGATTGTCCACTTCGCAATGAAGTGGCCAAAATTTTCCAAGGGAAGTTACTACCCAGTGTGCTTACTCAACCTTTTCCATAGCAACAATCCATGGTTGCTCAAACCCCCTCTCCTGGGGGCAAGTCTAGCGATCTTGATGATGAGGCCTCATCGAGTGCACATATTTATATGTTTAATGGGATCAATTTGACCACTCTCTCTAAGACATATGACACACCAGGTAACCCTGACAAAGGAAAAGACATTAACGGTACCGGTACTTTACCAGATCCATCATCGTCCTCTGTTAGTCTTCCATCAGTTAATCCTCCATCTAGACCACTTCAGATTGAGAAACACACATTCGACTCTATCTTACACCCTCCTAAGAGCACTATCCACAAAGCTACCTTTGATCCTAGTTCACGTGCTACCCAGAACTACAACATTGTTGAAGATTTGGCTCAAGCACCATGTGCTATGTCTGCATTAGAAGTTCTACAACATTGCCCCAGTCAACGTAGAATTCTCTTGGCTGCTATTGGTGTTGTTGATCCTAATTCATCCAACCATATCATGTTTAACCTGGACAATTATATGTCTCGACTTTCCCACCAACTTGCTTTCCAAGTTGATGTTGTTTTTCACAACCAACAAATACACCAAACTATTCTGGATGAGGGAGCCTCGACTTGTGTCATGTATTTGGCATGTTGGAAAGGATTAAAATCACCAGCACTCAACAAATCCCCAACAATGTTATGCACCTTTGATGGGCGAGGTTTTCATCCCCATGGGCTTTTGCAGTCCCTGTCCATCTAATTGGGTGGAAAAACTGTTACTGTTGATGTTGAGGTGGTCGATGCTCCCCTCGATTACAACTTGTTACTTGGAAGAAGTTGGTTTTATTCTATGACTTCCGTTGCCTCGTCAGTTTTTCGATGTGTCCAATTTCCTCATCAGGGCAAAATTGTCACTATTGATAAGTTGGATTTCTGCATGATAGATGCCCGCGTTCCCACTACCGACAATATTCCTTTCTTGGGAGACCATAAGATCACGTATGAAATCATTGGTGTTGGCTTACTGAAAGATTCTAGCCTCATGGGTACCTTCCCTACACCACTTCCACCAACTACACATCATATTGCCACCGTCGATATGATTTCGACTGTGGCTTATCAATCTTTGGAATCATCTGACCCTTGGATTGTATCTTGTCCGTTGGAATTCGATGCACTAGGTAACACTGTGCCACTTAGTCTAGCCAAAACATCATACGTTTCTATCCAATCTGCTTCTCCCTCGTCGGATGACCAACATCTATTGGCACATGACGTTTCCTCAATGCAATCTTGGTTGAGTTCCTTATCGTCTACAATAGACTGCATTTCCCCAATTTTTCCTTTTGATGAATCTATTCTGAAAATACTTTGCATTGACAAGTTACCTCGGGATAATAACCGTCACCGATCCTCTTTTCTTCCCCCTCGTGAAGAAATTCGGGAAGATATACACTCTATCTCCCCTCTTGATGTTGATTTTCCATCGTCTCCTATGCCTTCAACTTCTGATGATTTGGATCCAGTAGTTGACATGGTGATTTTTGTGGTAGAGTTATTGGAGCCTGATCTCCTTACCCCTATCGTGACCCTCGACATGTTTTCCTTCCCGAGTGATTATCTTCCATCTAGCGAAGATCTCTTGGAAGCCATGACCGGGTTTTTTCCCTTGAAATGGTATCCTTCCAGAGCAGTATTCTCTTGGAAGCCATGATCAAATAGAGGCCTATGAGCATAGTTTCTCTTCTTTGTGGAAAGCTCATTAAAAAATGAAATAGAGGCCTTGAGCATATTTTTCCTCTCTGTAGCAAGCTCGTTAAAAAATGAAACAACAATCTAGGGATCAAACCCGGAACCCTGAGCATAGTTCTTTTCCTGTGTCAAGCTCATTAAACAATGAAACAGTCATCTCTCTTGAACCTCTTTTCATCCACCCTTCTCGTTTTTTCTCATCTACCAGAGAAATTGGTGACAACCTCAAAGTCGATGAATGAATTGAAGCTTGGAGGGCATGTCTCCAGCCTTTAATGATCATTCTGGAGTTAATCCACTAGCTGTCAAGCTGGGGGCATACTGAGCTTAGTATTTGTTCTTTCTTGTGCTCGTAAATACATGAGAATGCATATGGGTAAACTTTTATCTCTTTTTTGGACCTGTATGGATACGCGAAAAAGGAAACCCCTAGAGTCGTCTTTAAGCTCTTTTCAGACTCTCTAAACATGAAAATATTGTCAAGTGATCTTGCTTCCTTTCACACTCGTTAAAAGGTTTGAAAGGGCGTCTTTTGAGTGATAATTTATCTATTTTTCGGCCTCACAAGACTAACATTATGAAAAAGGACAACATTGGAGTCATCTTTAAGTTCTTTTTAGACCCTCTAAACATGAAAAGATTGTCGAGTGACCTTGTTCTCTTCACACTCGTTAAAGTATTTGAAGAAAACATCTGTTGAGCAATAGTTTATCTCTTTTTTGGTCTCATCAGACTACTTTACGAAAAAGTAACTAAGAGAGTTCTCTTTTAAGTGTTTTTCCAGCCTCTATAATCATGAAAAACCTTTGAGTTTTCTATCTTTGGACTCGTTAAACAAACATCGATAGACCCATATGGGACCGAACCCTTACTTCTTCCAGTTTGTTAAACAAAGGAAGAGGAACTTACCAAAGGTGAGTTATATCGAGCATGTGTTACCCTCCTTGAGCTCGTTAAATTAAAAAGAGGTACTCGTCTATTTGGATGGAGGAAAAAATTGAAAGAAGCAATCCAAGCAGTTTTTTGAGAACATTACCAAGTAACTCTTAGATTCACCATTGAACACGACACTTTTTCTTTGTGCACATCTTAATCCACTAAACATCTACACTGAACCAATCCTCTGAGTTTTTCCTACTCCTTTGGGTCACCCGACGAAATTCACAGTATCCATTGCATCATTATGTTT
>JASDQU010371561.1:17975-30417 GCA_032191745.1 Picea mariana
TTTTGTGTTGTTGATGGGGGAATACATCAAGGCCCTCCTTCGACGAGTCTATTCCTATTGACTTCAACACATTATCCAGGGACTAGACTTAGAAACCAGTTAGTACTTTGGGACCTGCATGCCTCAATGGCAGGCCTCCTCACATTCAACAGTGGGTGTACATCATTGACCTCTTATCGGATGATTCCACGGATGTTCGACTTCAGCTCATCCATTCACATTCATTGGAATGTACTAGAAGTACCTTGGGAATCATTGACATCAATGGTGATCTCCCTCGCGCTTGTTAACAGTTTACATCATTGATTGGTAATCAAGTGGTTTTTGCCATGTTCAACATCAGGACATCTATTCACATGGTTATATTCATACTACATCAAGATCGGTAACAAGACCCTAGGTTGAGTGATCACTTTGATATGTACTTTGCCCAGGTTGCGATGGAGTTTCTCTTAAACAATGACACTATACTGTCACATAGATCCACTTTGTATTGGTCATGGATATGTCTTATCATCTCGTGGATCCACTGTGTATTCTTCCTGGCTATGATCAGTTCAAGTCATGGGAGTATAGATCCATAGTGTATCTTCAGTGGCTATACCTTTTATCAATATAATTATGGATCCACACTGTATTTTTGGTAGCCATATCTTGCAAGTATCTATCACTCAAGCATAGGTATGTCTGCCTTGGGTTTGAAGCATGTCTTAATATTTGTTTGATAGTTGTGTGCAACTTCTGTCAAGTTCTCTGAGCCTGCACCCTTGCTTGAAAGTCTGCAAAGTATTTCAGTTATCAGTTCTCATCTTCTAAATTCACACTTTGGGGGGCAATCTGTTACACCTCAAAATTACTCACTTCGCAAGTGTCACAAGTGTCGTCATTAGTGTTGCAAGTGTCACATCTTGACCGCAAGTGTATAAGTGTTGCTGAAATCATATTGCCTTCTTGCCTATGTCATTCCTCTAACAACATGACAGGGACACTTAGGAAACCTCAAAGATTAATGTGAAGAGGAGGAATAAGTCTACTAGAAATGCAAGTCTCTTGCTATTGGAAGGACCACTAAAAATTGAGTTTCAAGGAGGAGCACTCCCCTATACATTATGAGGGAGCATTATAATGCTCTGTCCACCCTTCTGGGGGAGAGTTATAACACTAGTGCTTTCTTTCCTTCTCTTGGGGAGCGCTATAACGATATGATGCCCCTTTTGGGGGAGCGCTACCTATTCTAGGTGAAAATTGGTTTGTTGAGAAGAATGAGGGAAAGATCCCCTCAATATCTAAAGGAAGTTGGATTCGAATCCTTGGTCAAGCCATGATCTTAGGGAAGATCCATAAATAAAGGAGGAAAATCCTCAACTTACCCTAAAGATATCTCAAGTAGTTGGGCCTCTCCAAGCCTATTTAAACAGGCCTTCTCATGGTGGAAGAGGGAAAGAATTGTGAAGCATCTAAACTATGATCTCATGAAGAAGGTGTCTTTCAGAACATCAGCATTTGGTGTGTGGACTGTTTGAGCAAGGGTTTGGATGAGGAAGGCTTGATGAAGCTACTACACTCACATATATGGCCGTAAGCATTCTTCGTTGTTGTTCTCTTTAATATAATATGCTTGGCCTGTTTCTTTCAAATCTGTGTCTGATCTCACATGAATTTGTCTCTAATAGATAGGTCTATTTTGAGCTAATCTCAGTAGAGTAGGAAGTTGTTTGTACTTTTGTTTGTCTATAGGGCTTATCAAGGAGTGTAAGATTGGAGCTCAACTCGGACCGCGCAGGGAAAAACACTGATAAAAGGTAATTCTTTTCTCCTTCCTCCTCACACATTAGTTTATCTAGACCTAAAAGGAAGTCAGTGTCCACGATAAGCATCTTTTGTCTTAAGAGTTAAGAGTCTATCTCTCAAGAGGAGATTTACCTGTCCACAGGGAGATTTTCCTTCAACAACCACATCTTTGGCAAGTACAGAGACAAGTGATTTTAGAAACCAATCGAGACGTTGTTCTTTGGTGGTTTCCACTATACATAAACTATGTCACCAATGCCATTCATGAATGTGGTCAGCAATATCCATAGCTGAGGTTTGTTTTCACTGAGAGAGTAGTTCTAAACCAATGTCATGATGAATAGGTAGTTGGAAAAAGGCCAAAAAGGCTTTGGCCAAGTATTCAAAAGTCACATGGGACCCTGATTTTTCATCCACATACAATTTGGTTGATGGACCAGTGAGTGTTCGTTGAAATAACCTTAAGCGAATGGAGTCATCCATGATGATTTTTGAAGAGCACCATAAGTGTAAGGTCATGACATGATTGGCGGGATCTTTCCCCGATTTTCCTTCAAATTTAGGAATATTTGAAGGTAGTTTGGTAGGCATATTGGGCCATGTGGGGTCATGTAATATAGGATCATTCGTGATTTTACTCAAATAAGGAATGTTGAGAGACGCCAAATATGGCATGGGGGGTGGTGGTGGAGGATTAGTTCCAGCCATGGTGTGAGCAGGTAGTGGACTTGACCCTTGAGGGGGATTTTGTGGGGTTGTACTTATCCCTTGAGAAGAAGTTTTCCCCTCGCCTCCTTGTGAAGGAGAGTTAGTGGATGGATGGCCTTGGGAATTGGACCCAAGGAAAGTGGAACCAAGAAAACTTGATCCTAAAATAGTGGCACTCATAGGGGTGTGAGATGGTTGAGCTGGTGAGTTGGAAAGACTAGGAAGTCCTCCTAGAATAGGAGGGAGATTTTGCAAGAGTTTGGAATGAAGAGGATTTTGTGGGTCCCCTATGATGTCTGACTAGCAAAGTTAATGTGTGCAAATGGTGATGAGAGCAATAAATGAACAAGAGACTTGTATAATTTGGACCTTCACAATATATCTCACAATTGCATGTAATAAAATTAGCATCATACATAAATCAACTGTAAATAGCATACATGTGGGTAGGTGGATTTTTTCCACGTGGGAGAACAAAGAAAACAATTTCTCATGTCCTAAAATACATATTGTCCTTCCTCTCAAATGGAACTGGACCTTCCAAGAGCACTCAAAAGTGGGGTCTGAAGCCACCGGAAGAGGAACTAGTGAAGGATGAAATAATCAGTTATAATGAGGGGTAGAGGGTGCATATCCTGAAAGAGTTGGCGATATTTCCCAATGGCCACACAAAATATGATCAAGGTGCAATTGCAGCCCACAATTGCCACCTAGGTAGATGTCCTAAATTTGGTCACTAGGTACCTCGGTCAAAGTGCGACATTTAGATTTTCGGCCTCAGAAATGGGTCACAGGATGGATCCCTTCCAAGAGTTGGGTGACTCAAGGGGGGATGCATAGAACAACCAGACCTTGACCTTAAACCCTTCACAAGTATCTCCCTGCCTTATGGTGTAGGAACACTTGACTTGGAGGATTTTAAAGTTCCCTATTTGTCAACTTCTAATGTTTGAAAATGTGAGAACCAGATAACGGGGGTTTATTTGGATGCCTACCCCGAGATCCTACCTAGAATAAAAACATTCTTTTGGCACCTCCTGTGGAGGAAAACTTAGTGAGTTGTTAGAAATTTTTTAGATGTGGTCGGTTGAGAGATTGGGGGTGTGAACCAATATCATTTGAATTAAGTGGGTGTGGATAATTTCTTCAAGAAATAGTGGGATGTTTCAGAATTCCTTTGGAGAAAATATACTTCAACCTCCACAATTCAAGATGGAAATTATGTGAGTGAGGAGTGACTTTGTGTGAGAGAAAGTGATAAAATGTGCCAATTTTTAATAAGTTAGGTGTCAATTTGCAACATGTGGACTTCCTGTGGTCCTTACAAATATTTGTTACCTATCTTACTAAATGTCATTGGTACAACTTTGTGGAATTTTAAAATCCATAAAGAACTAGCATGTGGACATATGGGTCCTTACCAATCCTTTAAACTACCCAATGTTGTTTATACTAAGAAATCTTGAAAAAATATCCTATATTTCAAACATGTGGGCATGTATGGGCCCATTACTTTGACCTTTAAACTCCCCTAGTGATGTAAACTAAGAAATAAATTTCAACAAACTATCCTAAGTTTGGAACATGTGGGCATGTATGAGCCCTTACAAATTTAAGATGATTTCAAAAAAAGAAACTAAGAGAATCCCTAGGAGGGCTTTGTCCTCTCCTAAATATTTTTGTTAAGGGAGATGAAATGTCTCCTTAACCACCTTTATGATTCTCAAGATCACTCTATGGTGCAAGAGAAGAGCATACTTAATGATCAAAGTTTATTTCTGGTCCCAATGCAAGTGTGTTTATATGCAATACAAAATAATCTCAACTTAACTTTTACAAACTAAACAAGCCATCCATGTGGAAACCAAAGAAAAAGAGGAGAAAATATGGTTCTTTTTACCCCCTAAGTGCCTATGTTTAGCTAACCTTTCATATGGGAGAAAAGTCTAAGTGGAGTGCATTTACAAATTGCATGAAAGTAATATTTTGAAGGCTAGGGGCCTTCAAATCATCACAAAAACTCTTACAATTTTGAAACTATGGAAATGTACATGGGTTACAGTTCAGAAAGAGGCACAGTGGGTGCACAGTGCACATAATGTGTAGAGAGCAGAAGCCTTTTGGGCGCACAGTGTGCAAAATTCACAAAGAAAAAAAGTATTTTTTGCGCATATTGCATTGATTGTGCATCTATGGGATGAAATACCTGCACACGTTCTGATACGCGTCAGGGGGGGGGATATTTTGAGTGAATTTCACCTCCTCCGGCTCAAAACTTGCCTCTTGACAGGTAAGGCTAGGCTAGTTTTGGTACCTGAAAGGCAAATGGATAAAAAATTAGTGCTCTCAAATCCCAAATAGGGTGGAAATTGATACCCTCCCTAGTATGGTCGCCAATATGTTGTGTCCGTTTCGTCACTTGGGTGAGAAAAACAAGGGCACTTGCATGCCTAGTTGGACCTGCTAGACAAGACAAAGGTTAGTGCATGGGTTAAACAAACCAAACACATGAAATAAACAAATAAACAAACTAAAAAGAAATAAGGAAATAAAACTAGAATGCATAAGAAACTTTTAGAACCATAAACAAAAAACCAGTGATCAAGATTATGCCATGAATGGATAACTATATTAGTTGACAAAAAAACGTAGAGAAATGAGGACTTGTGAGTCTCCTCTTCCTCCTTGGGAGGGCTCTTGAGTTCTCTAATGGAGAGATCTTCTTAAAATGGTAGAAAAGAAAGCAAATGATGAAGAAATCAATGCCAATTCCCTCAAGAGGTGAGTAGAATGGCCTATTGGAATGTTGCTAGAATGGTCCAAGGAGAAAAGAGGATTCTCAAGGGAGGATTGAGGAAGAATAAAAATACTATGAAAATATTAATTTCTTATTTCACCCATGGCCTCCATTTATATCATGTGTTCAAGGAAATATTCAACTGGTTCTTAGTGTGAACAAGAGGCCCTCTAGGGCACCCTTTGGTCCTTGACCGGCCTGCCATTCAGATTCAGCTCAGATTTGAGGGTCAAATCAAGTTGGGAGTTGGTCCATAATTGGTTGGAGGGCTGACAAGAATCATAAATGCATCATTCACAAGAGTGTGAGGCTTTTCTTGTACACAATCATGCATGTGGTGCATTGTGCACTCTATGGGCTTCTTTGTCCCATGCACCATGCACGCGATTCCTTTAGTGAGTTAGTGCATGTCAATTTTTTCTCAATTGTATAGTTTTTTCCTTTTTGAAATGCATTTTGGTGCTGCAGGTGAACTAATAGTTGTTTTGCATTGTTTTATTTTTGTAACCATTTGTGTGTAATGTTGTGGACAAAATTTCAGTGATAACAAATAGATCAGTGGAATTTCCTTGTGTTGAGCCCACAATACCATCGTCATAAGGTCTAAGATTTTTGTCAGCCTTATCGAGAATAGATCACGACGCATATGGAAAAATCTCATAGAGAATGTCAGACTGAGAGTAGATCAGTTCAAGTTGTTGCGCTGTCATTATAGCCTGCTTCTCTGTAAACACTCCAGAAGTCGCTATGTCCTTGGAGACATAAGGCACCAAAGACTTCAAGAACCACACCAGTAAGAAATTTGGAGGGACCTGGACCTTAATAAATCTCTTGAGATGCCTCCATTCTCGGATATGTTTCGATATGTGGTCGACATTGGTTTTCTCAAAGTTGGCCAACAATTTTGTGGTAGCATCGTATCTCACAGGTAACTGGAAATGGTTCAAGAAGACCATCGCCAAGTCATTGAAGTAAGAATACCTCGAGCGGTCGAGCTCAATATACCATTTTGCGGAACCCCCTATAAGATTGCGTTGAAAAAGGAGAAACTAGATGAACTTGTCCCTCGGTGAGTTTGACGAGCACCATAAATGAAAAGTTGGCACGTGATCACCTGGATCTTCGCTAGGCTTGCCTTCAAATTTCAGAATATTTGAGGGAAATTTAGTCGGCATAGGGGGTCAACGTAGATCATTTCAAATGGATTCATTGAGTAATACTGACAATTCTAGAAGATGTAGTGTTTCCATAAATGATAGTTTAGGTTTAGTACTATGTATAGGAAAAGAGGGTCCTAGAGTTTGAATATCACTAGGTTGCTAGGAAAAGTTGGACTGTTGGCCAAGGTTTTGGTAAAAACCATAGCCTTGACCAACATATGGAAATTTCATCTATTGGGGTATCATCAGCTGAATCCCATAATTCGACGACAAAGCTTATGCAGGGATTTCTCCCTGCATTGTGTTCCAAGGATTTTCGAAGGGGATGCCCCCAGTTGATCTGACAAGCATGGGTGCAGAGCCCTGCCTGGGGTTCCATTGAAAATGGAAAGGATTCCCCCAACCGATATCCCTTGCAAGGGAGATTATCCCTACCAAGGATTCCAAATACCCTGAGTGGATAAAACTTCAATCGTTGCCTAAAACCAGGGTTGCCCCCAGTCAAGACAGTAGCCGAAGAAAAATCGGTGTTCCCAAACACACCAAACAAAGAGAACAACATATATCACACTAATGTTGTGAAAGATGAAGGTCCTAAACTTCCTGATATGAACAAGCTATAACTAGCATTAGGCCCTATTGGTTGTTCAAAAGTAATACCGAGTGAGGGGATGGAGGAGGTATATGACCCTCACCGTAAGGGATAGAATTAAATGGGATTGAAGCACCTTTAGTGGACCCTTGCATGGGAGCATTTGATCTCCCTTCCCCTAGACCCATGGCTTGTAAAGTGGATTAGGTAAGAACCGAGTTTGAATCAAAGACAGGAATCCCATATGAGAATGGAGGGCCCGTTGCACTTTGAGTAAACGGAGTAGTGGTTGACGTGGATAATGGTTTCAGACCATTGCCTGAATTTAAGGGTGTCAAGGTGACTATGGTCTAGAATGGAAAAGGTGGGAGAGGAGGTATGATTCCCCCTATAGTTGTATCCCTAATGAGAGTATGAGGAATCACAGACGAAGTAGAACTATTTTCTTCCATTGTCGCGTGTACGACTAGATGGCGCTCAGAACGTGTCACCTCGGGAGGGACAACTGTTACACATTATTTTCATCATCCCTATGACCGTTAATGATGTAAACCTATCTGTTACCTTCATAGGGGTCAGTGGCTTGAGTTTCTGAAGAAGGAAGGAAGAAGAACTTTTTCTGAGAAAAGAGGTTGCATTCTCCATTGTAAAACCCCCATAAAAAAGGAAGTTCATAGGTTGCTATATAGGTAGGGTTTCACAGGTTTCACCATAGCTGGGTTGCGAGAGGTTCACAGGTTTCACTATAGGCAGGGTGCGAGAATGCCTACATGTGGGAAAAAAAAGCTTTTTCTCAAATCTTCTAGAAGGAGAAATTTCCATGGTGAGGTGGCATATGAATCGTTTGGATTTTACTCGCTTTCATGATTTGGTGGGATCATCCTAACCTCCTCACCTTATCCTCTTCAACTTATAAAAGGAGAGGAGCTCTCATGGAGAAAGTTATCTTTGGTTAGCTAAGTTAGCTTTGGAGCTTGGAGCTTTGGGGATTGGGCTAAGTTGGATTTGGCTTGGAATTGTTGGCTTGGTTAGAGTGGCTTTGAGATTTTCTTTGTCAATATAAATTGTGAGTAGCTATCAGATCCATGGTCTCAGAATCCTTGGAGCAAGGAGTGTGTGGGGAACGAAGTACAGTTGGAAGGGACCTTATGACATCAAGGCCATGGTTGTAATATCTCTTTCACATTTAATATGATACAGTAATATGATTCTTTCCTATAAAGATTTTTGTGTTTTATTGTATGATTCCTTGATCACATACATAGGTTTATATTGAGTTTATGCTATTACTATCACTTTGGTTGGTTGTGTTTTTTTGCAGGTTCATCATTATATGAGCTTTGGAATGGAGATAGGATGGTGATGGCGAAAGGAAGTGACATTTAAATGGTATGTCACTCATCCCTCTTTAGTTAGTAAATTCAATATCTAAAACTTAAGGAAAGCGTCATGTTTTGGTGTGTTTTGTTCTAGATCTAGGTGGATCTAGGGAGATCAGTTAGTGTCCACACCTACCGATTAGTTCGATAACAAAATTGGCGACCATACTGGGGAACGGATTGTTTCCTAGTTAGTCTAGTTTCCCTTGCTTTGATTGCTTGTTTTCTGGTCTCTGAGTCTGTGGGAGATCCATCCAGACTCTCTGGATCTGAAAGTTCACTCAAATTTAGTCCTTTTTCAATTTTTTGCTTGTTTACAGGCATTCTCGCACTGTACCCTTTAGTGGCCTGTGAGAAACACCTGAGTTCGCACCCTGGTGTTAAGTCTAGTGTGAACCCCTCACAGTCAACCTTTGTTCAGCCTGCGAGAATCTTTGATTCTTGCACTATAATACACTGCCA
The DNA here is from genome assembly GCA_032191745.1 of Picea mariana. Taxonomy (NCBI): domain Eukaryota; kingdom Viridiplantae; phylum Streptophyta; class Pinopsida; order Pinales; family Pinaceae; genus Picea; species Picea mariana. The sequence continues at coordinate 26,865 of JASDQU010371561.1, forward strand.
GCCTGTGAACTTGTTTGTAAATTTTTTTGGATTGGGTCTTGTCATTTTTTGATGCCCAGTTTTGGTTTGAATAGTTGGATTGAACTTTTGGAGCCTATATTGATCTCTTTATAGTCTTCTTGACATTCTTTGAGTTGCTTTTATCTATATTTGCCTTGTTTGTTTTTTAAGGATTAGCCTCTTGCTTTGAGTGTCTTTCAATTACAAAGCATGTGTTTTCTTTAGAATTGTTTAGGGAAAGATCAGATTTCTTCTGAATAGTTCACTTTAAAAGAGAACTTTTAGTTTGGGTTTCTTTGTTTTAAGAAAGTTCATTATTGATTTTAGTGAAATTTTTGAAACAAAAATATTTAATTTCTTGCTTTATATTAGATTGGGGGCATTGTTGCATTTGAAGTAGCGAAATTGCATGATTCTTGGAATTTTTTGATCTTAAATTATGAAAAAATTTCCCCCTCATGGCCAGGGGGGGCCATGAATCGTGCATTGGTGTATAGTAGCTTTTTCTCATTTCTTGATATTGATGAGTTTTAAGATTTTGGGACATTGTGCATATAGGAATGATAAACGTTTTCTCCTTCTCGTAGGATAGATTTCATTGAAATGAAAAATTGCATCTTCATCTCTTTGCATAACTTTCGAGTCGGTCAAAACACCATATTGTCCACACCATTTTCTTTTTGAGTAACAACAACCACAAAATAAAGCGCTTATAAAAATTGATTAGACATTTTTGTCTTTTCTGATAACAAACCTACATTAGATTAGTTGTAGGGCGTTGGAATAGGTGTGAAAGATAACTTTCCAAAGTTGCAAACAAACATAGAATCTTGAGTTAGGGAGCGATTAAATCCACTTATTACATTTTGTCCTGGGAAGCCCTTCTCACACAAGGGTCAATCACGAGGTCGCATTGAGACTGGCAGAGTTACTCACCCTTCTTTGTTGGTCTTGGTGTAGAGATTACGTGTATTATGGGGGTCACTTGAGAGGTATACCCACAATGATGAGTGGAAGCCTTTCAAGTTGATTTTGGGCTAGATACCCTGCCCTTGTACGTGCATTGGATTGTCGACTGTTTCCCCAGGCATCATTGTAGTGATTGGTAACCTTAGTGGCCTATCTCTCTAGGTTGTTTACACGAGGTGACTGTCGAGGGGCAAGTCTTCATGGTACCTGGAATCGACGTTGGCCAAACTCACTCGAGCTCCTTGGAGGGTATACCCATGATTATGTGTGGGAGCTTGCACCAAGGTGTAAGTCTATTAAGCAGGTCGTCAACGTAACTTTTCCACCCACTCTATCTCATCCCCTTCTTACATTGTTCCCGCGATGTTGGATTTCATCACCAACTAGTATGCTCATTGTAAGAAGGTTTTGTTTGTTTGCTTGCTTCCTAGATTTTTAGCGTGCGCTGTTTGTTTTCCTTAGAGGAATCTAGATTGGATATTTATTTGATGGAATTAGTTCTTGGAATGACCAATGAAGGAACCTCTGCTCCAAGGGAACCTTTTGTTTTTCCTTCTTATGGAAACATCGGTCCTCCTCACATCGCTACTTTGAGCCTTCCAGGTCTCACAATTGGATTGTCAGTGTGGTTGTTTTCCACTCAGGTAATCCTGAATGTAGTAAGTGCTTCAGTCGTAAGCACTTCCCCCCAAGAACATCAACCTCATGTTGATCCTTCACCATCTTCACCAGTAAGATCTTCTTCACCTTCTTCGCTTGCAAGGTCGCCTTCCATTTCATCTTCTTCATCAAGTGAAAGTTTTAAAGCTAGTAACCTGATGAATAAAAAGAAGAAGAAAAGGAAGATTAAGAAGAAGAAATATAAACAAGGGTCAAAACCTCCAACCATTGTCAAACATGGTGGAAAACAACCAGTTACTGTTAATCATGCTGGGAGTGTTGATGATGTCAAGATCACCCAAACAATCTGTAAGCCCAAGTACCCTTGCAGGCTTTGTAAGGGTAGCCATCCTCTTAAGGAATGCCCTAGTCTATCCAAGGTTATATAAGCATGGTCTACACATCCTCACCAACCCATGTCGTTAGCCNCGAAGCCTCTAAATTACTAGAAGACATGACTGTTTCACAACCTCAACTTCTAGCTGCTTATCGTAAGCTTTCTCTCAACCCTCCAATAGTTGATGGAATTATCACTCCAGTCCTTTCACCGGTCAATTCGGTTGATCATGTCGTCAATCTGGTCACGTCCTTATTTGAACCAGTTGACGAAGTGGTTGATCTGATACCTTCCTCAGTCAATCCCACTCTCCCCTCAGAGAGTGAAACTAAAACGGTCGATCCCATCCTCAGTTGACCCCGCTCTCCCGTTAGAGAGTGAAACCCAATCGTTTGATCTGTTTCCACCTATCAACCCCATTCTCCCCTTGGAGAATGAAACCCTAGTGGTCGATTCGATCTCATCATCGGTCGATCCTACTCTCCTGCTCGAGAGTAAACTCGATATTGCCCATGTTTTTCTTGTTGATATAGAATCTACCATGCCGGGGGCTATTCCTCCTTCTCCCATAGGACCCCCTCCAAGTAATGAGACCATCCATTTTGATTGGGGTGTGCTAACTGGACTACGTCTTCCCTCTCACATTCCTTTCCATATTACAGTACAGGTTTGTGGTCGAGACATTCCTCAGACACTGATAGATGAAGGTTCGTCTGTTAGTGTTTTGTCCTCTATTGCTTGGCAAGCTTTGGGTTATCCTCCACTTGCACCGGTTACGCAGAATATGTTATCTTTTAACAAAAGAAACAGTCAACCTTTCGGGACCCTTCCCCAGTTTCCTGTAACTTTGGGAAGGAAAACCGTCTTTATTGATGTCATGGTAGTCCAAGACCCCTTGGATTTTTCTTTACTCCTTGGGTGAGATTATGTCTATGCCATGAAAGCTATTGTGTGTACTCTTTTTCGTGTGATATATTTCCCTCGCGATGGATGAGTTCTGACTGTTGATCAACTTTCATTCATTGACCCCAACTAGATTGCCTTCCTAAATGGTCTTATATGCAGATGGTATCGCCCCCACCACAGGTCAATTATGTGGCGTTGTTGCCCATGGATTTGACTTCTGATGACTTAGATCTAGTAGTTGACATGGTGATCTCTTTGATAGGGTTGTTAGAGCATGATCTCTTTACTCCTGTCGTGACCCTCGACATGATGTCCTTCCAAAGCGTGCTTCTTCCTTCCAGTGAATATCTCTTGGAAGCCATGACCAAGTTTTGTCCCTTGACATGGTGTCCTTCCAGAGCATTGTCCTCTAGGAACTCATGATCAAGAAGAGAGATGAGGATTGTTTTTGTGTCTCTGAGGAAACCTCGTTAAAAAAATGAAACAGAGGTCTATGAGCACGATTTTCTGATTTCAAGCTCGTTAAAAAATGAAACTAGACTTTAGAATAGTTTTCTGATTTCAAGCTCGTTAAAAAATGAAACCACTTACGAGGATATTTTTTTCGTCTCTGTGGCAACCTAGTTAAAAAATGAAACAGAGGTTATGAGCATAGTTCTTGTTTCTGTGTCAAGCTCGTTA
>JASDQU010371561.1:39668-50154 GCA_032191745.1 Picea mariana
TTATTTCTCTCCCCCTCACCTCTCGACACATGTTCCACTTAAAATCCCTTTCACCTCCACTGTTATTGTCGTTTACACCCTGACTAATCACACTGATTTTCCTCCACATCCTTTCCCCTCGCCACATCACCTTTGCACCTATACACCTCATCTCCCAGATACTTGCACTCACATTTCCAGTCGCCACCAACAACATCCTTCCACATGGACATTTTTTTTCCCACTGTACCATGCGAGTTGGTGCCAAATACCTCGCCAACTCACCATTATCTTTTTCCATGTCCACCTGACAGTTTCCCCTGCAAACATCCAACATGCATAGTCTGATAGAGAAGACACATACGTAAAGCCTTGAATGCAGTGGTTTGATCGTGCCTCTGGTGGTTGAAACATCATCTCACCCCATAAATAGAAATATGGAAAGGACTGGTCATGGAAGCAGACTGTCAACCCAAAGTTCCCCTATGAACAAACTTTCCTTCAAATCCAGACTACTCTAAGCTCACATCTGACTGAAGAATGAAAGCACAGTCTAACATAAGAACTCGCCGACATAAATATTTGAATGTAGTGGCTAGGTCACACTCTTGGCAGTGGCGAATTTTTCTGAGTATATGTAGTTGGTTTCGATGTTTTGTTATGGTTGTCAATTGGTTGAGCAGAGCTCCCTATTTTGTAATTTTTTGATGCCAGAACTGTTCTCTGGTTATGTATCAAATTTGAGACTTTTAGATTAATAGAAGTCAGTTTCTTTTCATCTTTCTATAAAAACTGTGCTAAGACAATTGGGCATGGAGGATCCAACCGAGGGTTTTTATGTTGTAGTAATGTAGTTTTGATTACAGTGGTATCATGACCAGTTTTAGTTATCTCCCTTGTTATCTTTTCCCTCTTACACTGAATGGCTCGGGCATGGAGGATCCAGTCGATTTGTTGCAGTTGCATTTTGATGTAGGCTTGATCATTGTGCTGTTGTGATTGTGTTGTTTGGACATATTTCAGTGTTTGAAGATTGATCTCAAGAGTGATATTGAGTCTGAGTTTTTCTTCCCCCAAGATGCTTGAAAGCATGATTCCCATAGAAGTCTTGTTCCCTTTTCTCACTAAGTCTTCCCTCTACTCACACTTAAACTCAATTCATTGAAAGAAGTTAATGTGGTCCTCACTTCCCTGTGCATTTCTTGTCCAGTTCTGTGTTGAACATCATTCATATATTGAGTTTTGTCCATTGACCTCCACTCATATAAAACCAACGTCCATCGAAAACTTTGATGGGTACTGGGCTTATCCTCCCACAATCTGAGGGTGAATCTCAGTGCTAACACATAGTACACTAGAATTTATGTGGAAACCCAAATTATATAAAACCATATAATGATTTCTTATATATCAAAAGAATACATTCATTGGAAGCACCAACTTCACAATTCTCTAGCACCAATTGGAAGGAGGCAGAAACCCCCTTATTTACAAGAACCAACCTGAAGGAAGCTACAACTCCTTGAATTCTCTGGCTCCAACTAGAAGGAGGCTACAACCCCTTGATTTTTAGGTTCCAACCTGAAGGAGGCTCCAACTCCCTGATTTCTATGGCACCAACCAGAAGGAGGCTAGAACCACCTTTCCTTGCCCCATCCTCCCAACTTGAAAATACAAGTGTAGACCAAACTGTCACTACCACAATAACTGCTACTGTCACTACTAGTGCCACTTCCACTGTCACATCAATGTGTAACCTGTCTCTATATCCAACTTGTCACTGATCAACTTGTCCATCCTATCACTGTCACCGATATTCAACCAGATCCTCTCACATGGATCATATATGAAGGACACCTCTCAAATAGATGTCCAACATTACAAACACATGCCACTACCAAGCATGTACCAATATCACCAACATACCATCACAATATATGTGTCTCAATCATGTGCCAAAGCATGTGCCAAACCATCAACCTGTACCATACCAAAACCTGTACCACAAAAAGTGCATCAACCATGCACCAACACCTATACCATGCCATTTACCATACCATCTGCAAACCATGCACATCAACCATGTAGAACAACCATTTACATCAATACCATACCATGTACTAATCCTGTACCATACCATGTACCAATCTTGTACCACACCATGTATCAACCATGTACCATAAAAAGTGTCACAAGCATATACCATATCACTCAATCATTCCATACACCATGTACCAATATAATCAAGATATGCACCAACAATGTATCTCAACATGTATACCTCAACCATCATGTACCATTCATCCAATATGTGCCTCAATATGTGTCAATGCCTCAACTAGATAACAAACATGCCTCAAGCATGAACCATAGCCATAACCAACATGTAACCATCAAGAAAATCACACATAAGAATACCTACAACCTGAAGTTGACCCACTGCACTAGATATCAAACAAACATACCATTCTTAGCTTCAACAACTAGGTACTAGCATCCTTCTCCACTTGCCTCTTGTCCTTGTGGGACAAATACCACATGTCACGAGGGTCCTCGAGTGACGACCTCTAAGTAATCCGCAGGGATGCCTTGTGGGACACTAATTGTCTAACCTATGGGGATGGCCCAAATTATGGGTTCCTTAGGTTTTCCCACTCTTCTTTGTAATTCTAAATTTTTTTCTCTTCCTTTCCTTCGCTACCTCATAAAATGCCATCTCAAACCTTGAAAAAAGATCACTAGTTCACAAGATAGATATTCAATATAAAGTGTGTGAATGTACTTATGAGTGACTCCTTGAGGTGTATTTATACTTTTTCTATGTAACCTATTAGAGCAGGCAGGTTTTGAGAATAGAACAAAAAAAAAGGAAGAACAAACCAAGAAGGAGAGCATGCCACATTTTGAGGAAAAGCAGTGTGCGCGACAAGATTTGCGGAAATATGATGCAAATGTGGACAAACCTAGCCATGCTAGGGTTATGGTTTTGGGATGTATTGTAAGGATTTTAACCCATTTTTGTGATATAAATAAGGGGTATGAGATATATTAGAGAATCATCTTCATAGGCATCTAATATATGATTGTTAGAGAGTTAGTGCGACAAGTCTATTTTAGAGAACCTATTTTGGATTTTTTATGAGTCAAAGTCTGTTTTGAGAGTTGTAGAGCTCGGATGAGGTTGAAGTAGCTAAGGGTCAAGTCACAAGATGTAGATATTTTCATGCCACGGAATCCTATGAATCAAGAGATTGAAAGATGGTTAGAGACAAAGCAGTTGGAGTTCGCGTAGAAAGACAATAAGGGTTTGAGGTATACACAACGCTAGTACCTGCAGAGGTATGTGTTTATTGATCTAGATGAAGCATATTTTTGTTTCTTTCCACAGATATTACATGAGTGGTTGTTAAAATTTAAGGATACCCATCCGACTAAATGTATTAGGCTAGTAGTGTGGACTACTGAAAAATCACACGGTTGGAAAGAGTTAATAATAAATTCACGCACACAGTGGATTTTTGGTTAGACAACATTACTGTAGGGTTATCACTTAGTTTGAAATAGATACAATGAATTCATACACTACTGCAGAGAGAGATTTCTTGAAGGGACCCATAGGGCAGCATATTAGGTCTCTCTACACATTGATCGTGATCTTATTACATGATAAAGGTGTGATGACCATGGAATCTGATAGCTAGATCAATCTGCGTGCATGGGGGAGTTGGGGGAAGCACTAAGGAAGATCTGAGAAATGGAGAACTCTCTAGAGAGTAGCCAGAAGAAGGCAACAATGGACCCCATCATGATGGATGATGAACAAACCAAGGAAATCATAAGGAGTGCAGGTGTGACGTGTAACAGACGACCCTACCAATATAGGATGAATAATAAGAAGAAGGATGTAGTGGAGCGAGAGGGCTTGGACAATGATGAGGAAGAGGTAGAGGATCTTTGCACCACATGGAAGATTGAGGATATTTTTTCTGCCATATATGAGAGGAAAACTAGAGGTCATGGGTCTGATGTAGAAGAAGGTTCTGATGGGAATTAGTGTGGAAACCACAACCCCATGTGTGACTAACACAACTAAATAAGAAAAAAGAAATTAACCAACAAGTGATTAGTGGTAGAAGAATTTTTCCAGGACATGGGTCGAGTAGCCGAAGTGTAAGTTCAACAAGTAGTAGTCAAGTTTCTACACCACATGGAGGTGGTAGTTCAACAAATTTCACAATGGAAGGATAATATCCAACCATCAGGTTACCAGAGTTCTGAGGGGATGGGTCAGATGACCCAGAAAAACATGTGTTCATATATGAGAAAATATGGGCAACAAAGAAGATTACAGATGAGGATACAAAGGTTGTGCAGTTGGAAATCACTTTTGGAGACTACACATTAGATTGGTACATGGGTATCTCAACAAATAATCCAATGGGAACACCTACAACTATAGAATATGTGAAGAGGCAGTTAATAAATGAATTTCATAAGCCAAGTTCAGAAGACCAGTTTATGAATGAAATGATAGAGATCAAGTAGAAACCAAGAGAAACAGTCTGGGAAGTGGACCAGAAGTTCAAGAGATTAAAAGGTCAGTTAAAGTACACTATTATTGATACACATCATAGGAATTTGTTTGTTAATTCTTTGTTTCCACACTTGAAGTATCCCGTGAGATAGATAAAATTCCAAAGTTAGAGTGAGGCCCTGTAGGCAGAATTACATATAGATGAAAACCAATACAAGCATATAGTTCTAGCTATGGAAGAGATGAAGCAAGATCTAAAGAGCTTAAAATTCTAGTTAAACTATAAAAGATAAAAGAAGAAAAGAGAAGATGTCTGGTGTACAATGAGAAGGACAGAAGGTCATCACAAGAATGAGTGTCCATTATTTTCATATTATATTGGAGTGGGTATTCCAAACCCTTTGGCTTTAGGAGGACCATGGTGTGAAATTTGAAAAACACACAGAAATGATCCCTATAATTTCCCCTTGATGCAGAAGTACTAGACAATTTTGAAGAGTACATATTGTAACTTTTGTAAGTTAGTTGGACATGAAGACAAGGACTATATAACCTTGGAGATGATGAAAGAAAGGATTGCAGATACATACATGGTGCAATTTTAACATGTAATAGAATAATATGTGCAATAACTACAGTATAACACTGGGTAGCAACCATCGTACAATCTTGAGAAACAGTTTTCAAAACAACCACAATGTAATCCGCAAAATTTTCAAGGGAAAAAATACTTTAATCCCACATAATAATGTGCAACACCACAACAATACAATAACCTGCAACTGTAGTATAATCAAGGAACTCAGGCTACAACCAGAAGGAGGCTACAAACCCCTATGTTCTCTGTCTAGAACCGAAAGGTGGATACAACCACCTGTCCTTGCCCTGTCCAATCGCCATGACGTAGATGTAGAATGATGGAACCACTGTCACACTATCACTGTGAGATATACCACTATAACAACCTATAATATCCCTAGGCCGAACCTGATTGTAATGTAAATGAAAATGTACTTAAGCAGGTGAGCTGTTTGATATCATTTTTTTTGTATGCACATTTCATAGCATAGTGCGCACATGTACTATGCAGTAAAATGAGGAAGTTTGCACATTCCAGGATACTGCGAACAACAACATAAGTGCACGTGATTTTGAGTCTAGGTAGCCTTTTGTGTATATGCTACATTTTATAGGCTGGTGAGCCATTTATTATAAGCTAGGATTCTTATGTTTTAATTAGGCCAGAGAGGCTAGATGTTAAAGGCCAGTGCGCCTATTTTTGTATATATCTCATAATTAATATAAAATACATCATTGCGCTCAGACCAATCATGATAAAAGAGATGTGGGACTAAAATCCACTAGTTAGGGAAAGGGTAGGGCTAAAAGTTAAGGAAAATGGATAATCTAGGGAGCTTAAGCCAAAAATGAATATTATATTAATATTTCTTAAATCATAAAGTCTGGATAATTATTTTATCCTAAGTTCTAAACTTGGGTACAAGTGGGCCAAAGTAGCTCCCAACATGACAAGTGTCAAGTTGGGGACATGCATACATATTGTTGGGACTTAGTTCATTTTCCCAACTTTTCCATGATCCTTCCCATCATTCCTTGGATCATTCAATCATCCAGTCAATCATCGATGAGCATGCACACACCCATTGAGATATCCTTTGTATCTTCATGACTGTACCTGAACCTATATCCATAGCCATTTTGTGTTGGTGTATTTGGTTATCTTGGGAGATGGAATGAGGAAGCGGGTTGTCAGGCCCATGGGATATTGAAGAGGAATTTTGTCAGGCCCGTGAGCAATTCTCCGGGTGAGAGAATTGCTGGGAATTGATTTCCTGGAGGTGCTAAACTACAATTACAATGCTCTGAGACTTCCTATCCAGTATGTTGTTAAAGCTCAGAAAGGAAGTGGGCTAGCTGAAGGACTATTGAGAAGAGAAGGGACACACTTCTTGGGTGGACAGGCATGTGGGGAATGAGGAACTGTAGGTTGTTAGTTTGAGTTGGCACCTGAGATAGAGTCTTTCCGATTGTCTATGAGCCTTTAGCTTAGTTAGGAATCCTTTTACCCAGGTGGAGTTTAGTCCCAAGTCGGGGGTGACTCACTATTGAGAGTGATGAATAGTGTGGTATAAGGCTGAGAGGTTCATGGAAGGTCTGCACGCAGTTGGTGACATTCTTACAAAGGTAAGTGCCAATTGTGTGATAAATTTACATGCTGCATTGTTATTTACGTGCTTATTTTTATGGGTTATCATATGTGCGGTTATAACTGTGTTTATTTTTATGGGTATTTATTGTATATGCTACATGTATATGTTTACTGTTATTTTCAGTGTGAATCCATGCATTTACAGATGTATTTGGTAGTTTACGTTTTATATATATATGTTTCCACAAGAGTTCTTTTGTGTATATATTTTAATTGCATGCAGTTTTAAAACATTTATGTGGAATAGCTCAGTTGCATACTGGGTATGTTACAATATGTTCTGCAGAGAGAACGAAAGAGTTCTCTGGCGTAGCATGGCCCAGTATGGATGGTCGGGGATGTTACAATATAGTATCAAAGCTTTAGTTTTCAACACTGAGCCTGGATGGGCGGGGAAATTTGAGTTGAAGAGAAATTTCGCAGAGGATTTATTTCGAAGTGGCTAAATTTTAGTTTGTAGAGCATCCATGGTAAAAATTAACAACAACTGGGTGGAATTGGGGAAAAGCCCCAATTTCTATTTTTAAATTCATGAGAAAATGGAGAAATTTGGCCAAGTGGTTGAACTAGTGTTATCGGGGTGAAATTGAACAAATTTCATTGTTGCAGAATGTCTATGGTAATTTGGGGAAAAATTTAAGCGAAAGCCCCAATTTCTACAGCGGAATTCATGAGGAATTGATGCACATAAAAATGAATGTGCGCAGGTGGGCGCACTAAAAATGCATGTTGTGCAGTAAAAATATTGTGATATAAACAAAATTGGGCACTTCGCAGAAAAAATGTTAGTGTGCTGGTGCACACACTAAATTTTGGCGCCGCATGGAAAAATGTTGGTGTGCGGGTGCACGCTAAATTTAGCATTGTGCATTGTGCATACATATAAGAAGTGTGTGCGGTGTGCACATTCATAATAATGATGCACGTGGTGTGCATAGTATTGGCAGAGAGCAGAGGAGTTTTGTTGGTGCGCACACAATGTGGGTATATGTTGTCACACTATAGTTTAGTTAGTGGTGTGCATAGAGTTTTGGTGCGCGGTGGAGACGTACTAAAATCTGGCATGGTGCAACACGTAGAGTATAATGCACGTGGAATATCAGCGTTTGATAAAAAAACTGCGTGCAACAGGTAATAGTGCAAGAACCAAAACTGTGCGCAGTGAATATTCGTGTGCAACACAAAAGTAGTGCGCAGTTATTGGCGCGACAGAGAAGTGATGCACAGTGGTTATAGGTGTGCAAAGCATGATTTACCTTGTGATGTTGCTGTGCATGGTAAATATGGGTGTACAAGTTGAAATTTGTGCACGATAATTTGTTTTAAGGGTGAACATCAATATAAAACCAACGATTTTCTACGACGTTTTATATCATTTAAACATCATCTTTTTGCAGCGCGTTTTTTAGGCCCTTAAGAGCGTTTTTAGCAACGCAAAAACCATGAGAACAAAGTGTGCCAAGGCACACTCTGTTTCTATAGCTCAAATAAAATTTCTCGGAGAGAGATTTCTAATGGTGTAAACCGTTCGTCAAACAGAGCTTTTATGAGAAAGTTGCAACACAAACAGTGGAGGGTAAATTTTAAGACCCATCTAACTTCAAAGAGCCATAACTTTCTTCTCTGGAATCAGATTGAGGCACAAGAGTAGTCAATGGAAATATATTGAACCATAGAAGACATTCCAAAATCTGGATTAAATTTCTAGGAATGTTAAAAGTTTTTAATATGGAAAAGAAGGTACCTGTAGCATAACAGTTACAATATGGTATTTTGGTCTAGAATTTCAGCAAGTTGTAATTAGCAGCCCAAAACCTAGAATGAGGTGAAACTGGGAAAAAATGTCCATAAGATGTATATGAGGAAACCCAATTGAGATCCTATGAAAATTCCAAAGGAGTAGGTGCAAAAATTCATATTACAGCGCAGAGTTGCGCCAAGTTGAAAAATTAACAGAAAAATTAATGGGAAAATTTCAAATAGCCATAACTTTCTACTCAAGACTCAGAATTGAGCATGAGAGAAGGCGTTGGAAAGGTATTTGACAATGGAATATAAATATAAACCCATAAAATTAATCGGGGCATTCAAATTTCCAAGAAATCAGAAGAAATAATTCTGATATATATTATTGAACTAGAATGGTTCATATTTTCATGAAATTGTTGAAACAGTTAGCCTAACAAAGTTTTGTTGGCTGCACATTTTGCAAAGTTAAAAAGAAATAGATCAGATCAGGATCAACATAGATTCCAGAGTAATGGAGGAGGCATAAGTCACTTGTAGTCAGGAGGATGAGATTAGAGGTATGGATGTCCATTTGGGCATTGAAGGAACAAACTCCAATCGACATGGAGAAGGAAGGGATGAAAACATGAATATGGCAGAGACCATTGAAAATTTGCAAAAGGATGTCCAAAGCCATAAATATAATAATGAAAGGATTATGAGAGCCAAGGAGTAGTAGGATGACTTCAACATGAAGTTATTGCAGATCTTGAATAGAATAGAAAAGAAATTGGACAAGGAGAGTGGCTCAAGCAAATCTGGAAGTCACGGGTCTCCTGATGAGAAAATAAGAACCATGAGTGTTAGCAGACATCACCACAACTCCCTGAGGAATTCCAATAAGAGAGAACACAACAGATCGAATCCATCCCTTGTCAGGAAGCATAAGGGGTCTGGGGTGGATGAGCTACGAGGAGAAATGAACAAAATCAAACCTCCTACATTTGATGTTGAGCAAAAGAAAGATGGAGATGCATAGACATGGTTGTTGGGCATGAGAAAGTATTTTCAATTGCATAATTATTCTTCTCATGTAGAATGTAGAATTTCCATCTATCAACTCAAGGGAAAGGCATCCATGTGGTGGGACCAGCTTGTGCAGGTGCAACACATTAAAGAGAAAAGTGTTACTTGGAGGGAATTCAAGAAGTATTTTGAAAAGAAATAATTGACTAAGAGATACAATGACAAGAAAATGAAACAGTTATTTGAACCCAATCTTGGGAGTATGACAATAGATGAATATGAGTGAAGGTTTTTAGAACTACTGAAGTATGTATCTTTCATAAAGGATGATACAGTTAAGATTCTAAGGTATTCGAGTGGATTGCCATCATTCATTAGTGAAAAAATACAATATGATGATCCAAAGACATTGGAGGAGACCATAAGGAGAGCTAAATGCCTTTATGATAAAAAAAAATCAATGCCAACCTTCCAAAAATCTTGGGAATACAAAAAGAAATTCAAGGTGGATTAGAGGAAGAAGGGATATAAACCACCATGCTTCAAAAATAATCCACGGGGACCACAAACTACTAGAGAACTCAGAATGATTGAGATAGGGGGTCAAAGGCCAAGGAAACCACCTATTCAATGTTGGGGTTGTAAAGGGGATCATATGTTCAAAGGTTGTCCTCACAAAAGTGAAAAAGGGAGGACTGTTAACAATGTACAACAAGATAAAATAGTGGAGGACATGGGTAGAAATGTGCTAAGGATCTATGCATTCCTGGACAAAAAGCAAGCATAGTATCAGTCACATATGATTGAAGTGGAAGGTATTATAAACAACAAAACCATTGCTATTTTTTGATTCAGGAGCTAGTCATAGTTATATAGATCCTAAGATGGTGGAAAGTTTTCATTTGCCAAGAAGAAAGCATGGGAAATATTGGTTGGTGCAGCTGGCTACCGTATCCAAAAGAAAATTTAATGATATGGTTAAGTCATGT
>JASDQU010371561.1:64708-91494 GCA_032191745.1 Picea mariana
CATAGGGTATACCCAAATGGTTCTTATGTATTTGAGTTTCACTTACACTAGTTAGTTGCTCTAATGTTGATTAGCGTAACTGTCATTCATACTAGATAGTCGGCTGCTTGATTTATCTTTAGGAAATTTTTAGTGTGTGCTTGGTGTTTAAACGCTAGTTAATCCTTACTGTGTCAGTTGATAATTTCACAAGGTGGAAGATCAATATCTCCTTCGGTTGCGAAGGATTCAAGGCCTATCGCTGATTCCATTGGAGCCACCTCCACCACTATTATGGTGAAGACTTGACCAGCAAGGGTCGTTCAAAGTGACTAGGCCACAGGAAACTGTGCCCGAGCTTGCTCTGCAAGGAGACTATTTGACTCTGGAGGAACCTTCCATTTTTTACCTTGAGGCAGAGTCTATCATGCTAGCCAACCCTTCGATCACTAACTTATCAGCACCGATATTGATACAAGTTGTCCCTCCTGAGGTGACACCTTCTGAGCACCAGCTAGTTGTACAAGTGAAAATGGAAGCAAATGCTTCTACTTCATCTGTGATTCCTCATACTCTCGTTAGGGATACAACTGTAGGGGGAATCCTACATCCTCTCCCACCTTTTCCATTCTGGACCATAGTCACCTTGACACCCTCGAATTCAGGCAATAGACTGATACCATTATCCACATCGACCACTACTCCGTTTACTCAAAGTGCAACAGTCCCTCCATTCTCATATGGGATTCCCATATTTGATTCGAACTTGGTTCTTACCTAATCCACCTTACAAGCCATGAGTCTAGGGGAAGGGAGATCAAAATCTCCCATGCAAGGGTCCGCTAGAGGTGCTTCAATCCCATTTAATGCTATCCCTTAGAGTGAGGGTCATATACCTCCTCCGTCCCCCTCACTCGGTATTACTTTTGAACAACCAATCAGGCCTAATGCTAATTATAGATTGTTCATATCAGGAAGTTTAGTACCTTCATATTTCACAACATCGGTGGGATATTTATCATTCTCTTTGTTCGGTGTGTTTGGGAACACCGATTTTTCTTCATTTACTGTCTCGACTGGGGCCAATCCTGGTTTCAGGCAACAAAACCCCATGCAAGGTACTATTCTTTAAAGGGGGAAACGATTGGAGTTTTATCCACTCAAGGTATTTGGAATCCTTGGCAGGGATAATCTCCCTTGCAAGGGATGTTGGTTGGGGGAAACCCTTTCCATTTTCAATCGAACCCCAGGTAGGGATCCGCACCCATGCTTGTCGGATTGACTGGGGGCATCCCCTTTGAAAATCCTTGGAACACAATGCAGGGAGAAATCCTTTCATAAGCTTTGTCGTCGAATTATGGGATTCAGCCGATGATACCCCAATAGATGCAATTTACATATGTTGTTCAAGGCTACAGTTTTTACCAGAACCTTGGCCAGCAGTCCAACTTTTCCTAGCAACCTAGTGACAGTCAAACTCAAGGACCCTCTTTTCCTATACATAGTACTAAACCTAAACTATCATTTCTGGAAACGCTACATCTTCCAGAATTGTCGACATTACT
Organism: Picea mariana; assembly: GCA_032191745.1. Taxonomy (NCBI): domain Eukaryota; kingdom Viridiplantae; phylum Streptophyta; class Pinopsida; order Pinales; family Pinaceae; genus Picea; species Picea mariana. The sequence goes on from JASDQU010371561.1 coordinate 66,253, forward strand.
TAATGAATCCATTTGACATGATCTGCGTTGGCCCCCTATGATGACTAAATTTCCCTCATATATTTCGAAATTTGAAGGCAAGCCTAGCGAAGATCCAGGTGATCACGTGCCAACTTTTCATTTATGGTGCTTGTCAAACTCACCGAGGGACAAGTTTGTCCAGTTTCTCTTTTTTCAACGCAATCTTATAGGGGTTTCTGCGAAATGGTATATTGAGCTTGACTGCTCGAGGTATTCTTACTTCAATGACTTGGCGATGGTCTTCTTGAACCATTTCCAGTTACCTGTGAGATACGATGCTAACATAGAATTGTTGGCCAACTTTGAGAAAACCAATGTCGACCACATATTGAAACATATCTGAGAATGGTGACATCACAAGATCTTTATTAAGGTCCAGGTCCCTCCAAATTTCTTACTAGAGTGGTTCTTAAAGTCTTTGGTGCCTTATATATCCAAGGACATAGCGACTTCTGGAATGTTTACAGAGGAGCAGGCTATAATGACAGCGCAACAACTTGAACTGATCTACTCTCAGTCTGACATGCTCTATGAGATTTTTCCATATGTGCTGTGATCTATTCTTGATAAGGTTGACAAAAATCCTGGACCTTATGATGATGGTATTGTGGGCTCAACATAAGGAAATTTCACTGATCTATTTGTTATCACTGAAATTTTGTCCGTAACATTGCACACAAATGGTTACAAAAATACAACAATGCCAAACAACTATTAGTTCACCTACAGCACCAAAATGAATTTCAAAAAGGAAAAACTATACAATTGGGCAAAAATTGACATGCACTAACTCACTAAATGAATCCCGTGCATGGTGCACAGGACAAAGAAGCCCATAGAGTGCACAATGCACCACATGCACGATTGTGTACAAGAAAATCCGAACACTCTTGTGAATGACGCATTTATGATTCTTGTCAGCCCTACAACCACTTATGGACCAACTCCCAACTTGATTTGACCCTCAGATCTGAGCTGAATCTGAATGGCGGGCCGGTCAAGGACCAAAGGCTGCCCTAGAGGGCCTCTTGTTCACACTAAGAACCAGTTGAATATTGCCTTGAACACATGCTATAAATGGAGGCCATGGCTGAAATAAGAAATTAATATTTTCAAAGTATTTTTATGCTTCCTCAATCCTCCCTTGAGAATCCTCTTTTCTCCTTGGACCATTCTAGCAACATTCCAATAGGCCATTCTACTCACCTCTTGAGGGAATTGGCATTGATTTCTTCATCATTTGCTTTCTTTTCTACCATTTTAAGAAGATATCTCCATTAGAGAACTCAAGATCCCTCCCAAGGAGGAAGAGGAGACTCACAAGTCCTCATTTCTCTACGTTTTTTTGTCAACTAATATAGTTATCCATTCATGGCATAATCTTGGGCATTGGTTTTTTGTTTATGGTTCTAAAAGTTTCTTATGCATTCTAGTTTTATTTACTTAGTTCTTTTTAGTTTGTTTATTTGTTTATTTCATGTGTTTGGTTTGTTTAACCCATGCACTAACCTATGTCTTGTCTAGTAGGCCCAACTAGGCATGCAAGTGCCCTTGTTTTTCTCACCCAAGTGACAAAACAGACACAACATATCGGCGACCATACTGGGGAGGGTATCAATTTCCACCCTATTTGGGCTTTGAGAGCACTTATTTTTTATCCATTTTCCTTTCAGGTACCAAAACTGGCCTAGCCTTACTTGTCAAGAGGCAAGTTTTGAGCTGGAGGAGGCGAATTTCACTCAAAATCTCCCTTCCCCCCCTCGACGCGTATCAGAACATGTGTGGGTATTTCAGCCCATAGACGCACAATTAATGCAATATGCACAAAAAATACTTTTTTTCTTTGTGAATTTTGCACACTGTGTGCCCAAAAGGCTTCTGTTCTCTACGCATTATGTGCATTGTGCACCCACTGTGCCTCTTTTTGAACTGTAACCCATGTACATTTACATAGTTTCAAAATTGTAAGAGTTTTTGTGATGATTTGAAGGCCCCTAGCCTTCAAAATATTGCTTTTGTGCAATTTGTAAATGCACTCCACTTAGACTCTTCTCCCATATGAAAGGTTAGCTAAACATAGGCACTTAGGGGGTAAAAAGAACCATATTTTCTCCTCTTTTCTTTGGTTTCCACATGGATGGCTTGTTTAGTTTGTAAAAGTTAAGTTTAGATTATTTTGTATCGCATATAAACACACTTGCATTGGGACCATAAATCAACTTTGATCATTAAGTATGCTCTTCTATCGCACCATAGAGTGATCTTGAGAATCATAAAGGTGGTTAAGGAGACATTTCATCTCCCTTAACAAAAATATTTAGGAGAGAACAAAGCCCTCCTAGGGATCCTCTTAGTTTCTTTTTTTGAAATCATCTTAAATTTGTAAGGTCTCATACATGCCCACATGTTCCAAACTTAGGATAGTTTCTTGAAATTTCTTTCTTAGTTTACATCACTAGGGGAGTTTAAAGGTCAAAGTAACAAGCCCATACATGCCCACATGTTTGAAATATAGGATATTGTTTCAAGCTTTCTTAGTATAAACAACATTAGGTAGTTTAAAGGATTGGTAAGGAACCATATGTCCACATGCTAGTTCTTTATGGATTTTAAAATTCCACAAGGTTGTACCAATGACATTTAGTAAGATAGGTAACAAATATTTGTAAGGACCACAGGAAGTCCACATGTTGCAAATTCACACCTAACTTATTAAAAATTGGCACATTTTATCACTTTATCTCACACAAAGTCACTCCTCACTCACATAATTTCCATCTTGAATTGTGGAGGTTGAAGTAGGTTTTCTCCAAAGGAATTCTGAAATGTCCCATTATATCTTGAAGAAATTATCCACACCCACTTAATTCAAATGATATCGGTTAACACCCCCAATCTCTCAACCCACCACATCTAAAAAATTTCTAACAACTCACTAAGTTTTCCTCCATAGGAGGTGCCAAAAGAATGTTTTTATTCTAGGTAGGATCTTGGGGTAGGCATCCAAATAACCCCCCGTTATCTGGTTCTCACATTTTCAAACATTAGAAGTTGACAAATAGGGAACTTTAAAATCCTTCAAGTCAAGTGTTCCTACACCATAAGGTAGGAAGATACTCATGAAGGGTTTAAGTTCAAGGTCTATTTTTTCTATGCATCCCCCCTTGAGTCACCCAACTCTTGGAAGGGATCCAGCCCATGACCCATTTCTGAGGCCGAAAATCTAAATGTCGCACTTTGACCGAGGTACCTAGTGACCAAATTTAGAACATCTACCTAGGTGGCAATTGTGGGCTACAATTGCACCTTGATCGGATTTTGTGTGGCTATTGGGAAATATCGCCAACTCTTTCAGGATATGCACCCTCTACCCCTCATTATAACTGATTATTTCATCCTTCACTAGTTCTTCTTCCGGTGGCTTCAGACCCCATTTTTGAGTTCTCTTGGAAGGTCCAGTACCATTTGAGAGGAAGGACGATATGTCTTTTAGGACATGAGAAATTGTTTTCTTTGTTCTCCCACGTGGAAAAAATCCACCTACCCACATGAATGCTTATTTACAGTTGATTTATGTATGATGCTAATTTTATTACATGCAATTGTGAGATATATTGTGAAGGTCCAAATTATACAAGTCTCTTGTTCATTTATTGCTCTCATCACCATTTTCACACATTAACTTTACTAGTCAGACATCATAGTGGACACACAAAATCCTCTTCATTCCAAACGCTTGCAAAATCTCCCTCCTATTCTAGGAGGACTTCCTAGTCTTTCCAACTCACCGACTCAACCATCTCACACCCCTATGAGTGCCACTATTTTAGGATCAAGTTTTCTTGGTTCCACTTTACTTGGGTCCAATTCCCAAGGCCATCCATCCAATAACTCTCCTTCATAAGGAGGCAAGGGGAAAACTTCTTCTCAAGGGATAAGTACAACCCCACAAAATCCCCCTCAAGGGTCAAGTCCACTACCTGCTCACACCATGGCTGGAACTAATCCTCCACCACCACCCCCCATGCCATATTTGGAGTCTCTCAACATTCCTTATTTGAGTAAAATCACAAATGATCCTATATTACATGACCCCACATGGCCCAATATGCCTACCAAACTACCTTCAAATATTCCTAAATTTGAAGGAAAATCGGGGGAAGATCCTGCCAACCATGTCATGACCTTACACTTATGGTGATTTTCAAAAATCATCATGGATGACTCCATTCACTTAAGGTTATTTCAATGAGCACTCACTGGTCCATCAGCCAAATTGTATGTGGATGAAAAATTAGAGTCCCACATGACTTTTGAATACTTGGCCAAAGCCTTTTTGGCCTTTTTCCAACTACCTATTCATCATGACATTGGTTTAGAACTTCTCTCTCAGTGAAAACAAACCTCAGCTATGCATATTGCTGACCACATTCACAAATGGCATCAACGAAATAGTTTATGTAAAGTGGAAACCACCAAAGAACAACGTCTCAATTGGTTTCTAAAATCACTCGTCTCTGTACTTGCCAAAGATGTGGTTGTTGAAGGAAAATCTCCCTGCGGATAGGTAGATCTCCTCTTGAGAGATAGACTCTTAACTCTTAAGACAAAAGATGCTTATTGTGGACATTGACTTCCTTTTAGGTCTAGATAAACTAATGTGTGAGGAGGAAGGAGAAAAGAAGTACCTTTTATCGGTGTTTGTCCCTGCACAGTCCGAGTTGAGCTCCAATCTTACACTCCTCAATAATCCCTATAGACAAACAAAAGTACAAACAACTTCCTACTCTATTGAGATTAGCTCGAAATAGACCTATCTATTAGAGACAAATTCATGTGAGATCAAACACAGATTTGAAAGAAACAGGCCAATCATATTATATTAAAGAGAACAACAATGAAGAATGCTTACAGCCATAGATGTGAGTGTAGCAGCTTCTTCAAGCCTTCCTCATCCGAACCCTTTCTCAAACAGTCCACACACCGAATGCTGATGTTCCGAAAGACACCTTCTTCATGAGATCATACGTTAGATGCTTCACAATTATTTCCCTCTTCCACCATGAGAAGTCTTGTTTAAATAGGCTCAGAGAGGCCCAACTACTTGAGATATCTTTGGGGTAAGTTGAGGATTTTCCTCCTCTAGTTATGGTTCTGCCCTAAGATCGTGGCTTGACCAAGGATTCAAATCCAACTGCCTTCAGATATTGAGGGGATCTTTCCCTCATTCTTCTCAACAAACCAATTTTCACCTAGAATAGGTAGCGCTCCCCCAAAAGGGGCATCAAAGCATTATAGCACTCCCCAAGAGAAGAAAAGAAAGTGCTAGTGTTATAACTCTCCCCTAGAAGGGTGGATAGAGCATTATAATGCTCCTTGACAATGTATAGGGAAGCACTCCTCCTTGAAACTCAATCTTTAGTGGTCCTTCCAATAGCAAGAGACTTGCATTTCTAGTAGACTTATTCCTCCTCTTCACAACTAATCTTTGAGGTGTCCTAAGTGTCCTTGTCATGTTGTTGGAGGAATGACATAAGAAAGAAGGCAGTATGATGTCAACAACACTTATACACTTTCATTCAAGATGCGACACTTGCGACACTAATGATGACACTTGTGACACTTATGAAGTGAGTACTTTTGAGGTGTAACAGATTGCCCCCCAAAGTTTGAATTTAGAAGACGAGAACTGATAACTGAAATACTTTGCAGACTTTTAGGAAAGGGTGCGGGCTCAGAGAACTTGACAGAAGTTGCACACAACTATCAAACAAATATTAAGACATGCCTCAAACCCAAGGCAGGCATACCTATGCTTGAGTGATAGAGACTTGCAAGATATGGCCGCCACAAATACAGTGTGGATCCATAATTATATTGATAAAAGGTATAGCCACTGAAGATACACTATGGATCTATACTCCCATGACTTGAACTGATCGTAGCCATGAAGAATACACAGTGGATCCACGAGATGACAAGACATAGCCATGACCAATACAAAGTGGATCCATGTGAAAATATAGTGTCATTGTTCAAGAGAAACTCCGTTGCAACCTGGGCAAAGTACATATCAAAGTGATCACTCAACCCAGGGTCTTCTTATCGATCTTGATGTAGTATGAATCTAACCATGTGAATAGATGTCCTGATGTTGAACATGGCAAAAACCACTTGATTATCGATCAATGATGTAAACCATTAACAAGTGCGAGGGAGATCACCATTGATGTCAATGATTCCCAAGGTACTTCTAGTACATTCCAATGAATGTGAATGGATGAGCTGAAGTCGAACATCCGTGGAATCATTCGATCAATGGTCAATGATGTAAATTCACTATTGAATGTGAGGAGGCCTACCATTGAGGCATGCAGGTCCCAAAGTACTAACTGGTTTCTAAGTCTAGTCCCTGGATAATGTGTTGAAGTCGACAGGAATAGACTCGTCGAAGGAGGGCCTTGATGTATCCCCTATCAACAACACAAAATAAACACAGAGATGTAATTGGTAGATCAAATGAACATGGACTAACATGGGTATTGAGACAAGATATTTGTGATGGCTGACTCTCAAGGTGGATACTTCCCTTGAAGACTAAGGCACAACAGCAGAAACATGACAAGGACCAAAACAAAATGATGCAATGGATACTGTGACTTTCGTCGGGTTACCCAAAGGAGTAAGAAAAACTCAGAGGATTGGTTCAGTGTAGATGTTCAGCAGATTAAGATGTGCACAAATACAAAGTGTCATGTTCAATGGTGACTCTAAGAGTTACTTGGTAATGTTCTCAAAAAACTGCTTGGCTTGCTTCTTTTAATTTTTTCCCCCATCCAGATAGACGAGTACCTCTTTTTAATTTAATGAGCTCGAGGAGGGTAACACATGCTCGATATAACTCACCTTCGGTATGTTCCTCTTCTTTTTTTTAACGAACTGGAAGAAGTAAGGGTTCGGTCCCATATGGCTATGTCGATGTTTGTTTAACGAGTCCAAAGATAGAAAACTCGAAGGTTTTTCATGATTATAGAGTTTGGAAAAACACTTAAAAGAGAACTCTCTCAGTTACTTTTTCATAAAGTAGTCTGATGAGACCTAAAAAGAGATAAACTATCGCTCAACAGATGTTTTCTTCAAATACTTTAATGAGCATGAAGAGAACAAGGTCACTCGACAATCTTTTCATGTTTAGAGAGTCTAAAAAGAACTTAAAGATGACTCCAATGTTGTCCTTTTTCATAATGTTAGTCTCACGAGGCAGAAAAAGAGATAAATTATCACTCAAAAGACGCTCTTTCGAACCTTTTAACGAGTGTGAAAGGAAACAAGATCACTCGACAATCTTTTCATGTTTAGAGAGTCTAAAAAGAGCTTAAAGATGACTCTAGGGGGTTCCTTTTTCGTGTATCCATACAGGTCCAAAAAAGAGATAAAAGTTTACCTGTATGCATTCTCATGTATTTACGAGCACGAGAAAGAACAAAGACTAATCTCGGTATGCCCCCAGCTTTACAGCTAGTGGATTAACTCCAAAATGATCATTAAAGGCTGGAGACATGCTCTCCAAGCTTCAATTCATTCACCGACTTTGAGGTTGTCACCAATTTCTCTGGTAGATGAGAAAAAAGGAGAAGGGTGGATGAAAAGAAGGTTCAAGAGAGGTGACTGTTTCATTGTTTAATGAGCTTGACACAGGAAAAGAACTATGCTTAGGGTTCTAGGTTTGATCCCCAGATTGTTGTTTCATTTTGTAACGAGCTTGCTACAGAGAGGAAAACTATGCTCAAGGCCTCTGTTTCATTTTTTAATGAGCTTTCCATAAATAAGAGAAACTATTCTCATAGGCCTCTATTTGATCATGGCTTCCAAGAGAATACCACTCTGGAAGGATACCATGTCAAGGGAAAAAACCCGGTCATGGCTTCCAAGAGATCTTTGCTAGATGGAAGATAATCACTCGGGAAGGAATACATGTCGAGGGTCACAATAGGGGTAAGGAGATCAGGCTCCAATAACCCTACCGTAGAAATCACCATGTCAACTACTAGATCCAAATGATCAGATGTTGAAGGCATGGGAGACGATGGAAAATCAACATCAGGAGGGGAGATAGAGTGTATATCTTCTCGAATTTCTTCATGAGGGGGAAGAAAAGAGGATCAGTGATGGTTATTATCCCGAAGTAACTTGTCAATGCGAAGCATTTTTGAAATAGATTCATCAAAAGGAAAAATTGGGGAAATGCAGTCGATTGTAGATGATAAGGAACTCAACCAAGATTGCATTGAGGAAATGTCAGGTGCCAATAGATGTTGGTCATCTGAAGAGGGAGAAGTGGATTGGATAGAAACGTATGATGTTTCGGCTAGATTAAGTGGCACAGTGTCACCTAGTGCATCGAATTCCAACAGACAAGATACAATCCAAGGGTCAGATGATTCCAAAGATTGATAAGCCGCGGTTGAAATCATATCGATGGTGGCAATATGATGTGTAGTTGGTGGAAGTGGTGTAGGGAAGGTACCCATGAGGCTAGAATCTTTCAGTAAGCCAACACCAACACTTTCATACGTGTTCTTATGGTCTCCCAAGAAAGGAATATTGTTGGTAGCGGGAACGCGGGCATCAGTCATGCAGAAATCCAACTGATCAATAGTGACAATTTTTCCCTGATGAGAAAATTGGACACATTGAAAAAATGACGAGGCAATGGAAATCATAGCATAAAACCAACTTCTTCCAAGTAACAAGTTGTAATCGAGGGGAGCATCGACCACCTCGACATCAACAGTAACAATTTTTCCACCCAATTGGATGGGCAGGGACTACAAAATCCCATGGGGATGAAAACCTCGCCCATCGAAGGTGCATAACATTGTTGGGGATTTGTTGAGTGTTGGTGATTTTAAACCTTTCCAACATGCCAAAGACATGACACAAGTCGAGGCTCCCTCATCTAGAATAGTTCGGTGTATTTGTTGGTTGTGAACAACAACATCAACTTGGAAAGCAAGTTGGTGGGAGAGTCGAGAGATATAATTGTCCAGGTTAAACATGATATGGTTGGATGACTCAGGATCAATAGAACCAATAGCGGCCAAGAGCATTCTACGTTGAATGGGGTAGTGTTGTAGAACTTCTAACGCAGACATAACACACGGTGCTTGAGACAAATATTCAACAATGTTGTAGTTCTGGGCGGCATGTGAACTAGGATTAAAGGTATCTTTGCGAATAGTGCTCTTAGGAGGGTGTAAGATAGAGTCGAATGTGCGTTTCTCAATCTAAAGTGGTCCAGATGGAGGATTAATTGATGGAAGACTATCAGAGGACGATGATGGATCTGGTAAAGTACCGGTACCGTTAATGTCTTTTCCTTTGTCAGGGTTACCTGGTGTGTCTTATGTCTTAGAGAGTGTGGTCAAATTGATCCCATCAAACATATAAATATGTGCACTCGATGAGGCCTCATCATCAAGATCGCTAGACCTGCCCCCAAGAGAGGGGGTTTGAGCAACCATGGATTGTTTCTAAGGAAAAGGTTGAGTAAGCACAGTGGGTAGTGACTTTCCTTGGAAAATTTTGGCCACTTCATTGTGAACTGGACAATCTCAGGTGTAGTGATCATCGCCACAAATGATACACGGGAATTTCAGTTTCCGTTGTGTTTTCTTTTCAGTAGCAAGTGTTTGAGCTTGATTTTTTGGTTGTTCATTGTTATTTTTTGATTTATTCTTTGTCTTCTTCTTACCTCTGGATTGTTGTGAAGGGGAAGATTGAACTACATTCACCTCAGAGATCTGAGTTTGGGGAGAGGTAGAGGAGAGTGTGAGCGATTGGGAAGTAGATTGAGTTTTGACGGAACCGATAACATCATCCGCATGAGATGAGGATGACAGTTTAGACGGATCGGTATTAGCCCAAGCAACATTCGGAAGCAAATCATATAAAGTACCTGATTGGGAATAAACCAAATCTAAATACTGACCCTGAGCGATGGCTTGTTCCTCTGTGACCACACCACCCATAGCGACATCACGAGCGATCGGAGGTAACAGTAACTTAGTAAACCATTCCGCCAATAGTATGTCAGGAATGACTACCTTGATCATCTTTCGTCATTGCCTCCACTCATGAATATGGTCAGAGATATGCACAGAGTTAGTTTGACGAAGGGAGGTCAAGATTTTAGTACCCTTCTCGTAGTGAATAGGCAGCTGAAAGTGCGTGAGGAAAGACATGGTGAGGGAATTGAAATCATGAAAAGAAGCACGTGGTAGTTCAATATACCACTTTGCCACCGAGCCTATAAGTGTTCACTAGAAAAGATACAAACGTACAGAATCATCCATGAGGGAGTTTGATGAACACCACAAATGTAAATTCATCACATGGTTGTTTGGATCTTCGCTAGATTTTCCGTCAAATTTCAGAATATCAGAAGGAAGTTTAGCTGAAATGACTGGCCAAACCGGTGAATGAAAAATAGGATCATTAGTTAACCGAGACAAGTCTGGGAGATCCAGAGTCGCAAGGAAAGGTAGTTTTCGGTTAATTTGCGGATGATACTTGTGTGGCATAGGAACACCAGTATGACCATAAACTAGGTTAGGTGGATAGTTGTAACCAGTAGGTCCTCCTACATATGGTTGTTGTTGGCAAGGATAAATAGGATTCGATGATGGATGAGAAACATTTGCATAACCCGGTGGGGTCTAAGCATTATAGGCTAGGTGATTTATTTTCCCATGAGGAGGATAAACATTTTTCCCTTGAGAATGGTAAGGAGCAGATCCCAGAGGCAAATACACATTAGACCCATGAGGAGGATAAGACTGTGGTCCTAGAGAACTCCAGGTGGTGTTTGGGATGCCGCCTGGATAAGGTTGTCCGTAAGATGTTCCAAAAGGAACAAGATTTGATACTCCTCCTAATGGATTATGAGATGAGTGCTCCCCAATGGGGGGTTGAATGAAAGTGCCTCTTGAAGATACTCCCCAGGGTTGTGAAGGGTTTCCAGGAAATTAAGGTTGCCCCCCTGCCAGCGGTGGATTAACGACCAGGGTATGACTGACAAACAGAGGTTTCCCTCCAGGAGGAGCATGAAAAGGGGGTTGTCCCCCGGGAGGGGTAGGCCCACCATGGAATGATAGTCCTCCAGGAGGGAAAGGTTCGTTATATGGTGGCTTCCCTCCAACCAGTTGTGTTGGGCTAGCAGAGGTCTACATTCTCGGGTGAGAAGATGTCCCAACAGGATCGTGTGGAACATGTGGAGCTGTAGAGTAAAAGCTTGTAGAAACGGGGGTAGAGATTGAAGTGCTTTGGAGATGAGTAGAGGTGATGAGTCCGACATTAGGATGGACTTGTGATGGTGTAACAGTAGGGGTAATAACCTGATCGGCTGGGTGATTCATGGTTTGACTGGATGGTCTTGTTTCACTAGGAGGGTCATGAGGATGAAAGGGTTGTCGAAAGGATTTGAAATGTTCGTAGAGATCACGTCCCAATGAAGTCCTCCATACAGAACAAGCAGGTGTGGGATTGGTATCTACTACGGTGCTAGGACAAATAGGAGTCCTATACTCATCACCAAAGATTGGTTTTGTGGATCCCATATATGTTTCGGTAAAAATCCTCTCCGGTAATCATGGGACCTCTTCGTCTATGACATTCCCAAGGGAGTCTAAACGAACCAAAAGTGGTTTGAGAGGAGTTACCGACATAGACGTAGTGGGATTTTAAACCGTGACAAAAGCACCTTCTGAGTTATCTAACAGAGGAGCAATAACACTTTTAGCATTGGATTGATTTTCTACCTCTCTACGGTAGTTGTCTTCTGGAGGGTTAGGAGGTAAGGGTTGATAGCCTTTCGGAGGCAGCCCTTGCATCCTACGTGATCGATGAAGACTTTTATCGTCTACAGGCTCAATTGTGGAGAATAACGGAACACACTAAAAAACTAGGGCCAACTAATCAAAAAGAAACAACATATGCTAATAAAATCTAGGAATCAACCAAGCAAACAAAACTTCTCTCGATGATCGTACTAGTTGGTGATGAAATCCAACATCGCATGATTAGGTCGAGAAGGGGCTAGGATATGGTGGAATAGTTACAATGGTGACCTGCTTAACATATTTTCACCTTGGTGCAAGCTTCCACGTAGTAATTGTGGATTTACCCTCCAAGGATCCCGAGTGAGTTTGACCAATGTCTATTCCAGGTATAATGAGACTTCCCTTCACCATCACCTTGTGTAAGTACCTATATTTTATGGCAACTAAAGACACCAATTCGTAGTGAGTCCATGGGCAGGTATAGTTGACAGTCCGATCTAAAACATATGGGCAGGATAACAAGTCCGAAATCAACCCGAGAGGCTCCCACACGTAATCGTGGGTATACCTTCAAGTGACCCCCAATATAGGATCCAACCACTACAAACAATTGAACCACGGAGGGATAATCTCCATAATTCTCCCAAGTTCAACCTCGTGCGTAAAACCTATGTGAGAGGGGGATCCCAGAAAATTAATACAACAATTGGATTTGACTCTCCCTAGCTCAGGATGCTAATGTTTGTCTCGAAAACTTTGGAGAGTTGTACTCACAGCCTAATCCAAAGTGCTAACCCTAGTCTACTGTTGGTGGAATATCCTAAAAACAAAAAGTGTTCTTTACTCAAAGGGTGTATGAAAGTGAAACTTATGGAATGATGACTCAAATTCCCAAAAAATGCATGAAAGATGATAAGCAATCATTTCTTTTCAATGAACACCTATTTAAGGGAAAGAGAAAGAGTCATTTTCACTATCAAACACTAATATGGAATGTCCTCAATCAATTGGTTCTCAATCGAATCCAATGCAATGCTAAAGCATTTTAGAAATGCCTTCTAATATGAAAACCAATCACTAAGATGTATTTTTTGTTGCTTGTATGTGAATGAAGATTAATTCAATGCAAAAACTTCTCTTGCCAACTACCCTTTCAGATCAAGGAGATTCGAGCAAGCATAAGCAGATTTTGCAAAAAAAACACACCCTCTTGCTATGATTGAAACAAGAAGCAAAGAGAAAACAAAAGATAACAAAGAAAATAAAACAATTCACACAAAAGAGAGATGTTTAAGAACAATGACCTCAAAGAACCAAATAAGATGATTCAAAGATTTCTGATGACCTTCACTAGAGTTCCCTCTCAGTCGGATAGGAGAGAAGAAAGCAGTGGATTGATTCCAAGTTCTCAACAATAGAAAAACTAAAAATAAGGAAGAAGGCCACCAAATATGAACATAAAAGTGTTTATTCCTTAAAAGGAAGGATGTCAAAGGTCAATAGGAAGAAGCATTGGATCACAAAGAATCTCAGCAAGTGAAAAACAAAGATTGGATCTCAAAAAATGAAATTCTAGAAAGGATTTTTTGCAAAGAGAGACTGGCGCTCTACTGTAAGGGGCATGAGAGCATTATAACACACTATCTAAGACCAAGGGGGAGCACCAACACTCTAATAACAAGGTAGGAGAGCACCAGGCTTCCACAGCTCACAAAATTGTCCAAAAACCTCAAAATTTCAGTCAAACTTTGGCAATCAAGATGAATGTGATGGGGTAAGGAGTCAATCAGCATATGAAATCAAACATATAGGGTGAATGAGGTCTAAAAACAACAAAGGGTAAGACAAGGTCTGTGAGGAAAACCAAAACTAAAAATTTCTTATTCTTCCCCAATGGAGTCGCCAATTTCTATTGAAGGAAAATCTCCCTGCAGACAGATAGAGCTCCTCTTGAGAGCTAGAATCTTAACTCTTAAGATATAAGATTCTTATCATGGACATTGACTTCCTTTTAGGTCTAGATAAACTAATGTGTGAGGTGGAAGGAGAAAAGAAGTAACTTTTATCAGTGTTTGTCCCTTCATGGTCCAAGTTGAGCTCCAATCTTACGCTCCTCGATAAGCCCTATAGACAAACAAAATTACAAAAAGCTTCCTACTCTATTGAGATTAGCTCAAAATAGACCTATCTATTAGAGAGAAATTCATGTGATATCAAACATAGATTTGAAAGAAACATGCCAAGCATATTATATTAAAGAGAACAATGACGAAGAATGCTTACAACCATAGATGTGAGTGTAGCAGCTTCGTCAAGCCTTCCTCGTCTGAACCCTTGCTCAAACATTCCACACACCAAATGTTGATGTTCTGAAAGACACCTTTTTCATGAGATCATAGGTTAGATGCTTCACAATTCTTTCCCTCTTCCACCATGAGAAGGCCTGTTTAAATAGGCTTGGAGAGGCCCAACTACTTGAGATATCTTTGGGGTAGGTTGAGTATTTCCCTCCTTTAGTTATGGATCTACCCTAATATCATGGCTTGACCAAGGATTCAAATCCAACTGCCTTCATAAATTGAGGGAATCTTTCCCTCATTCTTCTCAACAAACCAATTTTCGCCTAGAATAGGTAGCGCTCCCTCAAAAGGGGCATCAGAGCATTATAGCACTCCCCAAGAGAAGGAAAGAAAGTGTTGGTGTTATAACACTCCCCCAGAAGGGTGGACAGAGCGTTATAACACTCCCTGACAATGTATAGGGGAGTGCTCCTCCTTGAAACTCATTTTTTAGTGGTCCTTCCAATAGCAAGAGAGTTGCATTTCTAGTAGACTGATTCCTCCTCTTCACAACTAATCTTTGAGGTGTCCTAAGTGTCCTTGTCATGTTGTTGGAGGCATGACATAGGAAAGAAGGTAGTATGATGTCAGCAACAATTATACACTTGCAGTCAAGATGCGACACTTGCGACACTAATGAAAACACTTGCGACACTTGCGAAGTGAGTAATTTTTAGGTGTAACAGTGGCATCCACCTTCCCCCAATCTGAAGAGGAATCCAATAGCAAGTCTCAACAATTTGACCTCATTTACACTCAGTCGGGTTACTTATACATAGTATTACTTGATGCACCAAGACCTGTACCATTTTTCCAGGACAAACCTGAGATGTCTCACTGTTGGCACAGAGGCAAACCCATGGTTCAACGCTTCAACAATGCACCAACAAAACCCTAACTACTAGCCTTTTCGAAAACACATGCGAATAAGATGAAGTCTCACATAAGGTAGAGGCAGGGGGGGTTGTAGGACTCAGGTGTCTACAACCTAGCTAGGACACAGATCTGTGATTACAACACTTAACAGAACACTTAAACAAAATTATGCATTAGTTCTTGAATGTCATTCACATCGTAGATCAAACCCTTATTACAAAAAAAACACAGTAATAATCAAGATCTAACACTGCCATTTACTTACCAAATAACATTGGATCAGATCTAGCATTCATTCACATCATTAAGAACTAAGATACAACATCAGATGCATTTATTATACATAACATCATCTACACTAAGTAAATAATCACATAATCAACATCATGAACATCGCACAAAGCACATCAACACAGGATATATGTGGTTCACCCTATTGCGGGGCTATGCCCACCAAATTCTTCTTCTTATTCTTTATTATTCTGCAATCTCTTACATGTATCTGCTCATGTGCATAGAGCCACAGAGCCAAGCCTCACACTGAACAGGTGATTTGTGCACAATGCACTAGATCCACCTTCCTCAAAATCAGGTCAAGGAATAGAGACAAATCCTTGATAGAACAAAGCCTCTTACAATCACTTACACTGAGCCCTGCAAGTATCAACACACAGTATGCACAAAATCCAAAAATTGTTCTTCGCATTTAGCAACCTTTACATATTATTTCACAAAGCCAACTTAGATAGCTCTCGCTCTAAGTCCTATCTACTTATTTATACATTACAAAAAGGCCTAATCATGGTTGAACCCATGGGACTACATCCCATACCCATTATATAAACCCTAAAACCCTTTGTTGGGTCCACAAGCTCGCAATACAAGCGAGATCCTGTGATCTCCGCTCCACCCGGGCACTCCATCTTCAACCAGCCTGTCGAAGTCCCAAATGTGGTCAAACAAGACCAATGTTTCCTCAAAACTTGGTCGAGGACCAACAAGCCCCCAACACTCACCTGTGACTCATCCCGAGTCACTTAGATCTAGGAAACCCTACTTCAAAGGCCTTGAGCTTAGCTCAAGCTGCCTCGACTTGATGCTTCACCAAAGCTTCCTGTTCAGTGAACTCATGGATCACTTTCTCAGTAAGAGTCCCTTCTAGGCATTGTTCCACTTTCAAAACTAGTTGGTCTAGGTGCGAGCCTTGTCCATCAACTTCTTCAAAAATCATGCAGGCTTTGTCCTGCACTGGTTGGAGTCTCTGTGTCACTTCCATGAATTTTATCTGGATAGCAGTAATCTTTTATGGGATGACGCAATGTTCCTGTCATATTTTCATCTTCTTGAATGTAGTAAGCAGCTTCATCTGCGCTTTCACAGTGGATGCTTGTTGCTTCACCTCTTGGAGATGTGCTTCCAATTTCCTTAGCTCCAAATCTTCTACAAGGTGATCATAGTTCTGCGTGCTTCTATCAATTATTTGCTTACACCATGAGGTGAGTGCTCTGATTCTTTCTACTGCATTCCTAGCAGCTTCCTCCCTTTGTTTACATATTTTTTGTGAAGTGCTCGGAACTTCTTGGATCTCTAGCTCCTTTACCCTTGCTTGAAGTTGTTGAATGGCCTCAACGAGCTTCCCCACTTGTATCTAGGCTGAATATTCTTCCTCCTATGCCAAGCCCGTCACAGAGAGAAGTGATTTAGTCACTGCCTCTTTGATTGCAATATGCTCTGCGAGTAATTGGTATTTTTATTCCTATATCTTTGCATTATTCTGCTCGAACTTCGCCTGAATTTGACTTTTCGCCTTTTGTGCAACTCGAAGTTTCTCTAGGAACTCCTCCATTTCTTGCTTCAAGGCCTCTATGGCCTTCTCCTTTTCTTCTTGGACTCAATGAAGTCGAGCCTCGGTTGCATCTGCTAATCTTCATAATTGGGTGGGCTCATCCCCCAATTCTGCATTTTTCATTGAAGAAGGTGTAGTATGTACTACGCAACTCGAAGAAATGGCTTGCTGTATGTCCTTGAGCTCCTTATCTATTATTTCATACAATGTTTATTTCTTTTTTTCATTTATTTGCAGGATGTTCTCTGAGGCGTCCTCCATGTATGTGATGATGAGATCGACATCATCCACTGTGAGTCCATTCTTTAGCTGAGGCTTATTGGCTCGGGTCTTCTTTCTTGTTGAGGGTTTCTACGGAGAAACCTTCCTTTTCTTCGATGTCTCAGCCTCTGTAAGGGGATCCTTCGGTGGTGTAACTTCACCATTGTCTTCCTTGTCTCCTTCTTCCCCTCCTTATTTTTGGTTCACTTTGTCTCCTCCTCCTCCTCTTGGTGAGTCTGGCCTACTTTCCTCTGAGACGTTGTCCTCCTCATCACTTTCTATGTTCTGGAAATCCTCCATTATCTTCTTTTTCTTTTTTCCATCATATTTGACCTGGGTGACCAATGGAATTTTGATGATGTCAGGATCAGAGAGCTCTACATCTTCCACCGGTACGAGGAAATCTGCTGGCTATTATTTAGTGATCTCTGTAATATCCCTAGGCCGAACCCAATTGTAATGTAAATGAAAATGTACTTAATCTGGTGAGTTGTTTGATATCATTTTTGTATGGACCTTTCATGGAATAGTGTGCACATGTACTACGCAATGAAATGATGAAGTGTGCACATTCGAGGATACCACACGTGGTATATTAAGTTTGTGTGATTGTGAGGCCAATGAGCCTTTGGGTATATGTTATGTTTTATAGGCTAGTGAGCCAGTTATTATAAGCTAGGATGCTTATGTTTTGATTAGGATGGAGAGCCTATATGTTAAAGGCCAGCGTGCCTATTTTCATATATGTCTCATGATTAATTTAAAATACATCGTTGTGCATAGACTGACCACGATAAAAGAGATGGGGGACTAAAATCCACTGGTTAGGGAAAGGGAGGGGCCTAAAATTTAAGCAAAAGGGATAAGCTAGGGAGTTTAAGACAAAAAAGAATATTATATTAATATTTCTTAAAGTATAAAAGTATGGATAATTATTTTATCCTAAGTCATAAAGTTGGGGACTAGTGGTCCAAAGTAGCTCCCAACATGACAAGTGTCAAGTTGGGGACATGCATACAAATTTTTGGGACTTAGTTCATTTTCCAATATTTTCCATGATCTTTTCCATCATTCTTCCCATCATTCTTGCCATCATTCATCCATTATTCCATGATCATTTACACCATGGAGATATACTCATACCTTCATGTCACTGTACTAGAACCTGTATCCATAGCCATACCTATTTGTGTAGCTGGTTAGCTTGGGAGCTGCACTGAAGAAGCAGGTTTTCAGGCCCATGGGATCTTCAAGAGGTGGGTTATCAGGTCCATGAACAATTATTTGTGTGAGAGAATTGTTGGGAATTGATTTCCTAAAGGTGTTGAACTACAACTATAGTTCTCTGAGACTTCCTATCCGGCCTGTTGCTGAAGCCTAGAAAGGGAGTCGGGAAGCCGAAGGACTATTGAGTAGAGAAGGGGCACACGTCTTGGGTGGGATAGGCATGTGGGGAATGAGGGACTGTAGGATATTAGTTTGAATTGGCACCTGAGACAGAGTCTTTCCTATTGTCTGTGAGCCTTTAGCCTGGTTAGGAATCCCTTTACCCGGGTTGAGTTTAGTCCCAACTCAGGGGTGACTCACTGTTGAGAGTGATGAACAGTGTGGTATAAGACTGGGAGGTTCATGGATGGTCTGCATGCAGTTGGTGACATTCTTAGCAAGATAAGTGCCAATTATGTGATTAATTTACATGTTGCATTGTTATTTACGTGCTTATTTTTATGGGTTATCATATGTGCGGTTATAACTGTGTTTATTGTTATGGGTATTTCCTGTATATGTTGCATGTATATGTTTACTGTTATTTCAATGTGAATCTATGTATTTACAGATGTATTTGTATGTTTATGTTTTATTTATAATGATTCCGCAAGAGTTCCGTGTGTGTATATTTTAATTGCATGCAGTTTGAAACATTATGTGGCATAGCTCAGTTGGATGTTGGGTATGTTACAATATGTTCTGCAAAGAGAACAATAAGAGTTCTCTGGCATAGCATGGCCCGACATGGATGGTCGGGGACGTTATAATATATTCCATGTATTCATTGATCAACTTATAGTAGGACTACCCATTTGTTGGCAGAGGGGCAGATCCAGGGTTCAACGCTTCAACAATGCACCAAAATAACCCTAACTATTGGCCCTTTCAACAACACCTGCGAAGTAGATGAAGTCTCACCCAAGGTAGAGGTAGGGGGGTTGTAGGACTCAGGTGTCTACAACCTAGTTGGGACATCGATATGTGATTACAACACTTAACAAAATACTTAAACACTAGTATGCATTAGTTTTTGAATCTCATTCACATCACAGATCAAACCCTTATTACAGAACAACATAGTAATAATCAAGATATAACACTTCCAATTACTTAGCACATAACATTGGATCGGATCTATCATTCATTCACATCATTAAGAACTAATATACAACATCAGATGCATTCATTATACATAACATCAACAAGACTAAGTAAATAATCACATAATCAACATCAACAACATCGCACAAAGCACATAAACACATGATATACGTGGTTCACCCCAGTGTGGGGCTACGTCCACCAACTTCTTATTCTTATTCTTTATTATTCTGCTATCTCTTACATGTGTCTTCTCCTGTGCACATACCCATAGAGCCAAGCCTCACACTAGACAGGTTATTTGCACACAACACACTAGATCCACCTTCCTCAAAATCAGGTCAAGGCATGGAGCCAACTCCTTGATAGCACAAAGCCTTTTACAATCACTTACACTTAGTTCTGTAAGTCTCACCAGACAGTATGCACAAAATCCAAAAAATGTTCTTCGCACCTAGCAACCTTTACATATTCTTGCACAAAGCCAACTTAGACATCTCTCGCTCTAAGTCTTATCTACTTATTTATGCATTACAAAAAGGCCTAATCATGGTTGAACCCATGGGCCGACATCCCATACCCATTACATAAACCCAAAAACCCTTCGTTGGGTCCACAAGCCCACAAAACAAGCGAGATCTCATGATCTCTACTCCTCCTGGGCATTCCATCTTCGACCATCCTGTCGAAGTGATAAAGGTGGTCAAACATGACCAATGTTTCCTCAAAAATTGGTCGAGGTCCAACACTCACGTGGTGGATGGGTTGATTGCTACCATGACACACCACAACCTGTACATCCAACCACCACCTATGTATAGTACACCCCAATATCCACCTATATATGGAGGGCCATATTATTACCCTCCTCCCCCTTAGAAACAACCATATCCTGTTTCTCCCCCTCTACCCATGAGTGGACCCTCGTCGATACCCATCATACACCCATCTTCTCAACCAAGTTCAGGTTCCCCTTCTACCTCAGCATATAACCTGAGCAATAGTGAAAGCGCTTTGCCTTCCTATGCGCCCTACAAATAGTTGCCACAAAAAAATCTGTATTTTCCATTTTTTGTTCCTCCACAGTTGATTACTCCTCCACATGGAAAACCACATGCTGGCGTTAAATTTTTTCATCCCTCTCCCATTCAGAAACTTCATACTTTTCAACAATTGAATATGGAAAATTTGACCCATCAGTCGAATAATTACAAGAAGAAAGGAAAAATATGAAACAATAATAACCTAGGACCAGGGGTAAATAACCCTCAACAAAACCAACCTGTTGGGGGCAACCAGAAATGAGGTAACCAGAACCCCTAAGGGGACAATAAAAACCAAATCCAAGGGAGGAAAACAAAAACAACCTCCAGACGGACTTTCCTTACACTCTTTGTGGTAAGCATGGAAATTACACTCACCATTGCCCCCAAATTTATGACTTTAAATGGATGAAAGAATCCATGAATGCGCCATGTCCTCCAGTGCTGCCTACCCCTTAGCAAGACCTACAACAATATTTGCAACAACCACCCCCATCCATGTTGCAAAACCCTATTCCACACCAAGGTGTGATGAATAACCAAAAGGAGGTACACCCTGCCCCACCAGAAATGGGATAGTATCAAAACCCAGGGACCACCAACCCTTGAAATCTGGCGAATTGCAATTTCCTCCTCACTAACGAAGAATAAATTCTTCTGCAAACATGCGATCGTCGGTATAGTGCGCCCTCTGAATCTACTCCCACCAATTCATAAACAACTCCAACTACATCTGGACAACCCTTTATGATTCCACACCCTAACCCTGAACCCCCCATTTGTATCCCTCACATTCTGTTACGATGAAATGTCAACAACCCTCAGGTTAGGGTAGCACACAATTATAGTCTGGTCGATGACTTGGTGTAGTCTCATGCATCCATGTCTATATTGGAGTTCCTCCAAACTTGTCCAACTCAACAGAAATCCTTACTTTCCACCCTTGGGGCAGTCGAACCAACTGATAATATAATCATCACATTTGATCTAGATAGCGGAGAACCTCGTCTCCCCACTCTGGTAGCTTTCCAGATACCAATCAAGATTCAGAACATCATGATTCATCAGTGTATCATTGATGAAGGTGCATCCACATGCATCATGTCCAAAATTGTGTGGAAAAAAATTGGCTCCCGTGAGCTAGTACCATCCACCATCACTTTAAGAGCTTATGATGGTCGACCATCCTCCCCTGAAGGGATCTTTCAAAATGTCCCCATCGAACTCGAGGGAAAAACCATCCTTATCTACATTGAGGTTATCAACACCTTGCTCGATTACAATATCTTGTTTTTACGTAGCTACATGTATGATATGAAGGCAATGGCCTCTTCTGTGTTTCAAATGATGATGTTCCCCCATAATGGGAAAATCATCACCATCGACCAAATTACACATTATGAGCCTAACCATTCTACCAACATTGATAACATCTTACCTTTTTTTCACACTAGCTCAGATGCCTATTCACTCATTGATATGGGCCCCAAAATTTTCAAGGACCCATCCTTACTGGGGGCATACCATGGAGAACCACCTCTCAAACACCATTCATCACAGATGTGTGTCATATATTCTAATGGAACTAACACCGGAGATACCATTCCTCCCATTGAGGCCTCTCCACACCTCGATGCCCCACCAGTTGAAGAAAATATACCTCAGGGATTTCCTAAGAACCCTACTTCACCACTTATCCTTGATTTTCCCCTCCCCTAGGGGAAAATCCTGATTTGGGAGACAATCCTCCAATCCATCACTCAAATTCCCTTCTTCTACCCTCCACTAGGAGTACAAGCGTTTTAGGTATCTGCGATGCTTACCCTTCCCAACATGGTGCTAACCATCCCTGTATGGTATCTACACCCTCCCACAATGGTTCCTCAACCATCCTTACCTCCTCAGTCAGAGGGAATCCCGATGCAGTTTCCAGTACTAACTCTGACCACGCCACCCTTACCCCTAATATCCAGCACTACTGCTACGACTAGGGGTAGATGAAAGAAGAAAGATCCCACTGCTCCACTTCCTCCCCAAGTTCAACCTCCTTGCACACTTTGTGAAAGAGAGGGATACACACTAATCGATGTCCTTCTCTTCCTAAATTAGACAATATGATTCAACTCCCTCGAGAAACCACATCGCTCACCGCTTCTCCAAGCACATCTAGTACTACCACAATGTCCCCCACTACAAGAAGTAAAGGGACACAAACCAAATTCTCTTGCACCATATGTTCATAATATGGCCACTACACTCATCATTTCCCAACTCTACCTCAGTTTCACCGGACACTAACAGAAGTAGTCCAAACCTTTCAGCAAGAGCCCTCTCCACAACCACTTTCGGGTACCCACAAAACTGACATTCATTATGTCTCTACCTCAGTCCCCAAATGGATGATATGCCCTTTCTCTCTTTTTGACTCACTTGCTCATTTCACATGCCAGTGTCCTTTGATCATTGAATACAGGTGTCATCAAGTAACCCTTATTCAAAATCATTAGACCACCTTACCTCATATGATGCAAGTTACTCCCCCTATCCCTTCTCCAGATACTTTCAACATCACCTCCCCTAAACCTAAGTCACTTCCCACCCCTCCATGGTTCATGGATAGAATGTCTGAGGATATTCCCCCAAATCCTCCCAATTCTCTAGTTCATTTCCCACAGGAAATATTATCCCCTACCACATTTTACCCCCCACAGTGTCTGTACATTTGGTTTATGTCAAGTGAGCCATCACAACATGGTTGCAATATCCCCTCTTCTTCTTCGCTACTTAAGGACAATCACACTGTGACAGTCACCCATGTCATCTCCATGGATCCCCTGTATTCTCACCTTTTTCACTGCGACGAAGATATCCATGGAATGCACTCCATCACAGAGCACTTTTTCTCTCACAATAAGTCTTTGAACTTCCTAGCCAAGCCTCCATATGTGCAATCGAAACCAAGGATTTTATTCCATTAGGGCATATAGACTGGTTCAACAACCCTATCTCTGCCCCTGATACTTTTAAAGAAGGTAACATGGCCAATATATCCCCCACTGTCAAAGTTGACATTTCCATCAAACCGCGAATCATAGAAGAAATCATCATTGGTGCTGCATGCTCCCCTGAAGAACTCACATCTTACAAAGCTCTCTTTCAGGAATACTGAGATATTTTTTCCTGGTCATATATGTAGATTTTTTGAGGTCCTATGAGGCTTCCACCTAAGGTCTGTCCTTGACCTTAGTATGGCTCTAATTTTCAACTCTGTGGTTGTCTTCTCTTGCTATTTTAGGACAATAAATAGTCACCAAAATTTATGCTCAATATTTTAATGGTTAAGTGCTCTTTTAAGGTACCCTTGCAAGTGTTTTCTTTACTCAATGTTAGCACATGCATAATAAATTAAAACACATAACACTACCTCTAGATATTTGAACTTTAAAATGCTGATCTACACTTATAAGCATTCATAAATTTGACACAAGTATTTTTGGTTAACATGACCCTGGATAAAACCCCCTTGGGATATATGTCTATATAATGATGATCAAAGAATGAGATACAAAAAGTAATAGAATACAAAGGAACCTGTATACATAGAAATATCTTCACAAGCCTTTCCACAAGATCTAGTGAGATATGCTCCCAAATTCAGGTGCACCCTCTTCCTTTGCTACTCTCTCCACTGAAATGAAGCGCTCTCCTTCCTCTTTGACCCATTGAAGAAATACCTCCATAGGAATGTTCTCTCCTATGTTGCCTCTCCACTGAACCTGTCAGAACTAGCTTCCTCCAAGTGAAACTACTACCAGGTAGTTGTGCATCCATTCTTATGGTGCGCCCTCCTCCTAGCATATGTGATCATCATCAAATAATTGAGGCCTAAGATGGATACCTCTCTCCATGGAAGCAAGTTCCCAAGCTCTCCTCTCCTAATGAAACTGATCTCATCCTCTTGTTACTCCTCCTTCTCCTCAAGTGAACAAGCAAGTGGATGAATCCTCATTTTCCCCTTGCACCCTCCTTTAGGATGCATAAGGAAAACTAAAAGAATGGATGGATGAGATCTCACATCTCATCTCTAATCAGTGGTTGAGATCATCTCACATATATCTCAACTCAAAACCCACTTTCACTTAAGTTTCCATAGTTTCCACTTTATGTCTATTAATTCACCCACATTGTTAATTAATTGTCAAATTTGGCTAAAATGACCAAATTTCACTTTTGACTTAAATCTCCTAAGTCAAAGTGAAATTAGACACAAAGTACATAGTACAAGGGTAATAGTCTCCCCCTTTTTTCTTATAGGTTCACAAGCACATGGGGACCACTTTCCAAGGTACCCAAATCCTAACACTCCCTCTTACCAAGGAAAATGCTCATCACCACCAATATTATACCTATAGTGGACATGGTTGCCTCCTGGCATATGTACAGTGAGTATGGTTGTACCCTGATCACTGAAAGTGGACTCTACCATAGATCTACTCAATCTGTGTGATCTATTACATGATTCCTTGATCACATGTATAGTCTAGGGTTTTGAATATATTAATGTCTTTGCTGTGATTGGTTTGTGTTGTTGTGATTGGACGACGCAAGAGCATCGTAGCAGAGTGAGGAACAACAGAGATTAAAGG